>CAXKVY010001683.1:0-140977 GCA_964058915.1 Tetropium fuscum
AAAAAACAACATTAAACCCATTTAATCACTTCAGTAAATTGACAAATTAAAGAACTACATCATTTGTCTGTGGCTGCCTGCATACATTAGGTATCTACTAGATTCCAAAAATAAAAATCCCTCTTTGACTACAAATATATTATAGAGGAATCAGCCAACCTTCTACTGGCACAAATTACTTATCTGAAAAACGATCTACTTAATTATTTAATTAAAATTTTTATAAGGATTGTATGTGTACGTATACTACCTGTACTGAACCAAATATTTCAAATCCATATAAATCGAGACGTGATTTTGGAAAATATTTTCGTTTGCTAAAACTTTCGGGTTATACCTATTGGTATACTTTAGAAGTCATTCATAAAAGTTTCTTTATTTAAATTAAATATACCTTATACTTTATTAAAAATATGGATCCTCCACTATATTTAAGGCCTTTTATACCCTGCAAAGGCTAAGAGCAGTTTCGATAGTGGTGTGTTTGAGATAAAAAATCTGACAATTACTCCGCTAAAATGGGTAGTAGACGGTAGTAGTTAATTAAAAATATTAATTAAATATATGTCATACAAGTATCATTCAGTTAAAATTAAGCCACCATGAACACTATGGATGGAACTGTTAAAAATAATGCAACACTTGTGGAGTAAGTAACGTGAGGTGAGACCACATTTTATCAACTTTATACTTTGCACGAATTTTGAATAAACCGTTAAACAATTACAATCGTGGCGTACGTTAGCTATGTAAAGAAATATAATTATAATATCGACACTTTCACCTATTTGTGAGTTCTATCTTAATATGTAATAAACAAGAATTACAATTCGCGTGACTACAAACACGGCAACGCTGTCGGAACTCGTATCCACTGTGAGTTCTCAAATAACGTATATATCGGAAGCTATATAGCTGCAATCCGAAATGCGTCATATATTATCGGAGGCTACAACCACTGCACGTTATGCCGGATCTTATATCCATCGTAATTTTATGATTTCAAGAAAACTGGTCCGTGGTGATATTTGAGTTATAAATAACAAATGATGATATATACACGAATCAAAATATATATATTTCTACTCCTTCCGGTGGAAGCTATATATACGCACCATATGCCGGAAGCCGTATAGATATGGTGATGTAAATATATATATATATATATATATATATATATATATATATATATATATATATATATATATATATATATATATATATATATATATATATATATATATATATATATATATATATATATATATATATATATATATATATATATATATATATATATATATATATATATATATATATATATATATATATATATATATATATATATATATATATATATATATATATATATATATATATATATATATATATATATATATATATATATATATATATATATATATATATATATATATATATATATATATATATATATATATATATATATATATATATATATATATATATATATATATATATATATATATATATATTTACATCACCATATCTATACGGCTTCCGGCATATGGTGCGTATATATAGCTTCCACCGGAAGGAGTAGAAATATATATATTTTGATTCGTGTATATATCATCATTTGTTATTTATAACTCAAATATCACCACGGACCAGTTTTCTTGAAATCATAAAATTACGATGGATATAAGATCCGGCATAACGTGCAGTGGTTGTAGCCTCCGATAATATATGACGCATTTCGGATTGCAGCTATATAGCTTCCGATATATACGTTATTTGAGAACTCACAGTGGATACGAGTTCCGACAGCGTTGCCGTGTTTGTAGTCACGCGAATTGTAATTATATATATATATATTTATATATATATATATATATATATATATATATATATATATATATATATATATATATATATATATATATATATATATATATATATATATATATATATATATATATATATATATATATATATATATATATTTATATATATATATATATATATATATACATATATATATATATATATAAATATATATATATATATATATATATATATATATATATATATATATATATATATATATATATATATATATATATATATATATATATATATATATATATATATATATTATATATATATATATATATATATATATATATATATATATATATATATATATATATATATATATATATATATATATATATATATATATATATAATGTTAAAAAAAGGATGGTTAGTACCCTCATCAGGTTTTTCGGGATACCTATCTGTAGGAGACATAATATACAAAAAACAAATATGCGGTGTATGACATTAAGAATAATAATTTTTTCCCCAAAAATAACAGTGTCACTGAAGTTTTTAGGTAATATTAAAAATGGTGATCTTTTTATTTCTGTCATTAGTTTTTTTTAGAAACCCGTAGGAGACACAATATGCCAGTCTCTGATTTTTTTAGGTAATATTAAAAAGAGTGTGATCTTATTTCTGTCATCAGTTTTTTTTGCGAAACCCGTAGGAGAGACACAATATGCAAAAAAAAAAAATGTAATGTATGACATTAAAAATTATATTTTTTTTCTCTCAATTTTTTAGGTAATTTTATAGTGATCTTTTTATTTCACCCATCAGTTTTTTTGAGAAACTCGTAGGAGAGACACAATATGCAAAAAAACAAGTATGCAGTTTATGACATATTAAAAATAATGTTTTCTCAAAAACAACAAAATGCGTCACTGAATTTTTTTTAGGTAATATTAAAAAGAGGTTGATGGGTGATCCTCTTATTTCTATCATCAGTTTTTTTTTGCAAAATCCGTAGGAGAGACAGTATGCAGTTTATAACATTAAAAATATTTTTTTTCTCAAAAACAACAAAGTGTGTCACTGAATTTTCTAGGTACTTAATATTAAAAAGAGGGTGGTCTTATTTCTGTCATCAGTTTTTTTGAGAAACCCGTAGTAGACACAATATTCAAAAAAATAAATAAGTATGCGGTGTATGACATTAAAAATAATATTTTTTCTCAAAAACCACTGAGTCACTGAGTTTTTTAGGTAATATAAAGAGGGGAATCTGTTTTTTTCTCAATTTTTTTTCTCAAAAACGCAAATTGTGTCACCGAATTTTGTTATTAAAAAATTTTTAAATTATTTAAAAATTATATTATCTTTAATATGTCATACACTGCATATTTGTTTTTTTGCATATTTTGTCTCTCCTACGGGGTTCTCAAAAAAAAAACTGATGACAGAAATAAGATCACCCTCTTTTGAATATTTCCTAAAAAATTCAGTGACACACTGTTGTTTTTTAAAAAAAATATTATTTTTAATGTCATACACCTTATATTTGTTTTTTTGAATATTGTGTCTCACGGGTTTCTCAAGAAAACTGACGATAGAAGTAAAAATACCACCCTTTTTTAAGACTACCTAAAAAATTCAGTGACACATTTTGTTGTTTTTGAGAAAAAAAATAATTAATTTTAATGTCATACACGGCATACTTTTTTTTTAATATTGTCTGCTACAGGTTTTTCAAGAAAACTGATGACAGAAATAAGATCACCCTCTTTTTAATATTACCTAAAAAATTCAGAGTGACACACTTTGTTGTTTTCGGGACAAACATAATTATTTTTAATATCATACCTCATATTTGTTTTTTTTTTGCATATTGTGTCTTTCCTACGGGTTCTCAAGAAAACTGATGATCGAAATTAAAAGAACACCCATTTTTTGATAAATTCAGAGCGGCACACTTATTTGTTTTTTTGAATATTGTGTCTTTCCTACGGGTTGCTCAAAAAACAGAAATAAGATGACAAATAAGAAATACTGATGACAGAAATAAGAAAATCACCCGCTTTTTAATATTACCTAAAAAATTCATAGCGACACACGTTGTTGTTTTTGAGAAATAGTTATAATTTTTAATATGTCAATATGTCATTTAATATCTCTCTCCTACGGGTTTTCTCAAGAAAACCGATGACAGAAATTAAAAGAACACCCATTTTTTAATATTATTTAAAAAATTTAAAGCGACACACTTTGTTGTTTTTGAGAAAAAAATATTATTTTTAATATGTCATACACTGCATATTTCTTTTTTGCATGTTGTGTCACTCCTACGGATTTCTCAAAAAAACTGATGACAGAAATAAAAAGATTACCCTCTTTATAATATTTGATAAAAAATCAGCGACACGCTTTGCTGTTTTCGAAAAAAAAAATATTATTTTTAATATGACATACACCGCATATTTATTTTTTTGAATATTGTCTGTCCTATGGGTTACTCAAAAAACTGATGACAAAAGTAAGATCACCCTCTTTTTAATATTACCTAAAAAAATCACAGCGACACACTTTGTTAAGTATTATTATTAATATGTCGTACACCGCATATTTGTTTTTTTTTTGTATATTGTGTCTCCTACGGATTTCTCTTTTGCCTTGTTTATTGAAAACAAGGCGAAAGAGAACATCGTCTTCTTAATAACAATACGTTTGTTAGTTTTTTTTATCTATTAAAATTTACCGTTATTCCGTTTTATTTAATTTGGTATTTTTTGTTATATATTTTGCTAATAATTATGTTATGAACGATAATAAATAGGGTGAATTTAGAAATGATGACTGCTGGTGTATATGCGAAAGAGATTTTAAGGTATATTTGCCTCTCTTATACTGAACCGAGACCATTACTACTATACTGTATCCAACGAGAGAATGGACTTGCACTCGAGCGAAAATTCGTCTGTTTTGGTCAGATCTCCGCCCCTTAGAACATTAGTTCAACGCCCTCAACGTCTTAATTGGCTCAGCAGGTAGCCAGGGCCGGCGCCTGGGTCCGCTACCTACCTGGAACCTAATTATATAAAGTACCTACTACTGCCTACCTATTCATAGTTTGTATTTGTAGTCTCGCAAGTACGGTTATTTTAGTTGTGTTGTTTACGGTTGTGAAATAAGTTTTAAATCTATTATAAGAATGGCAGCAGCCAGAGACGAGATAAATCCACCATTATCGCCAATTAAGAAGAATAAAAGAGGCCAGGTAAAGAAATATAATAATAAATATGTTTTATTTAATACGCATACTATTCACCACCAGTAACCGCGGTCAATGATTTATTTTTGTTTTTAATTTTAGGTCGTGCATCAAAGTCAAAAAATAATTATAATAAATTTATATAAGAAATTAAAGGCAGACAATCCGCAAATGTCGTACGAAGAGACAGTTTTAACACTAACCAAACAAACGGGCATTGGAAAAACTACAATGAAAAAAATTTTAGCAGAATATAATAGAACCGGTCAGGTAACGGAACCAAATTTAAAAAAAAGCCGTCAGTCTTTTAAAGAAAAGATCGACGATTTCACTAAAATTGCTATAAGGAGAAAAGTACACGAGTTCTATCGAAATAAAGAATTACCAACAGTAGACAAAATTTTGCAAGTAGTAAATGATGATGGATGCGAATTTATTTCATCGAATGACGGTCCTGCGTAGCTCGTTACAGAGCCCCTCCTCTTTAGTCGCCGATGCGCAAAGCAAGTCCATTCTCTCGTTGGATAGAGTATAGAAACGTTTCTGACTCGTTTTATTACACTGTATCTAATAGGTATGTGCAGTTAACTGACCGCATATAAGGTACCGCGCAGTTGCCACACATTCCACAATACTATATAGAAATTATATATATTATTTATGAATGTCAGAAAAGAATTATTGTGCCTACAATAATATATTATAGCCCAAGATGTTAGCCATTTTTACATTTATTTTCGTCTACTTTAATTATGGCAAGTCCCTAAACATTTATTTTTATAGTTAAAAGCGGCAACGCCGCTCTACCGTAGCCACGGCATCTCTTTTTAACTTATTGGAATGACGCACCGTCTGTGTTTAGTT
The DNA here is from genome assembly GCA_964058915.1 of Tetropium fuscum. Lineage (NCBI taxonomy): Eukaryota > Metazoa > Arthropoda > Insecta > Coleoptera > Cerambycidae > Tetropium > Tetropium fuscum. The sequence goes on from CAXKVY010001683.1 coordinate 5,938, forward strand.
TGACAGTCCCTATGGACTCTCAAACGTTCGGATCTCTTACAGTGGCGGGTTTGCGGGTACTGCGCTCATTTCTTTAATCTGCAACGATCATTCGTGTTGGTTGAGATATTCGCGTATATACACTGGCGGACAAAATTAACGCAACACAAAAAAATTTGCCCAACTTTGGATTACATTATTTTTTGAACCCGTCGTCTAATTTAGATCATATTTTTTTAAATCGTAGGAAATTTTGTAGTGAATTCGCTGAACTTTTTAGATTTGTTGGTTAATCAAAAAAATACATACATACAGGCGATAGTTTAGTAGGCCAATGACGATAGTTTTTTTTCTCAAGCATTGAAACACTATGGGACATATCAGACACAAATACTGTAAACCATAATTGATTATTGCATAGCCTAATGCTTACTTAATATTTCCTTCTTTATTCGCTTTGATATCTCGCATTTTTAATGAAAATAGAGAGATTTAAATTAAAAAAAGAATTAAGTAGGCCAGAAAACTAGCACCGGAAATAAAGGATTTTACGTTTTTATTTTAAATTAACATCTAAAATAGCAACTTGAATTTAAAGAAAGAAAAAAACAAACAAACAAATTAATGTTATTAACAAAAAACTAATATCAAGTATTTCCGCCCCTACTTCTCACTACAGCTTCACATCGTCGCCTCATGCTTAAAAATAATCGCCTAATTTCCTCCTGGTCCAAAGCGTTCCACAATTGGATTAGTGCCTCTTGTACTTCTCCAAGGGTCATAGGGGGTGGTCGGGTTTTTCTCAACTGCCTACCGAGTACATCCCATATATGCTCAATAGGATTGATATCAGGACTTCGTGCTGGCCAATTTAGTGTCTCAACACCTACTTCCTCGAGATATTCATCGACAATATGAGGTCTTGCATTAACAAGAAATTGTCACCGATGTAAGGTGCGAATGGGACAACATGTTCTGATAAAATCTCTCTAATGTACCTTTTGCTATTTAGTACACCTCTATGTACTGGTAACAATTCTGTACGTGCATTTAATGAAATTCCTCCCCACACCATCACGGAACCTCCATTGAAGAGAGTGGTTTGACGTATGTTATATTGTGCGTAACGTTCATTTGGTCTTCTTATAACTCTTTGTCGACGATCAGAACTATAGAGGCAAACCCTAGATTCATCAGTAAATAGCATTCTTCCCCAGTCTTCAATATTCCACTCTAAATGCTCCCTAGCAAATTGTAACCTAGCTCTTCTGTGCTCTGCATTAAGAGTGGGTCCTGTAGCTGGAATTCGTATATGAAGATTACTTTCTTTGAGTCTTCTTATTACTGTCTTAGCACTAACTTCAACATCATGGACGGCACTTAGCTGTGCCTGAAGGTTTGTGCTGGTAACAAATCGTTCTCGCAGAGCGCGAACTCTAATAAAACTATCTTGAATCGCTGTCGTAACAAAGGTCTTCCTTTGTCCTCGCTGCCTGTCGTAACTCTGTGTTTCTCGAAACCGCTGTAAGACTCTTGACGTGGTTGAAACAGAAACTCCTAGTCTATCAGCTACTACCCGCATACTCAACCCTTCATTTATTAATGTCACTGCTTTAACACAAGCATAATGGTTAAGATTTCTTCTACCTTGTTCCATATTCAAAACATAAATTCTGTATATCAACGTTTTGACAACTTATTAATTTTCATTGTTTTTACTCTAAGCCTACTTTTAATTTTCTACCAAATTTTTTACCTTGGCCTCTGGTAAGCTTTGATAAACTTGAAAACATGATTATTTTAAAATCTCTCTATTTTCATTAGAAATGGAGATATCAAAGCGAATAAAAAAATGAAATGTTAAGAAAGCATTAGGCTATGCAATAATCAATTCTGAGTATTTCACAGTATTCTCACAGTATTTGTGTCTGATATGTCCCATGAGTGTTTCAATGTTTGAGAAAAAAAACTATCAGCATTGGTACAGCCTGTATGTATGTAATTTTTTGATTAAACAACAAGTTCAGCGAATTCACTACAAAATTTCCTACAATTTAAAAAAAAGACGATCTAAATTAGGCGACGGGTTCAAAAAATAATGTATTCCAAAGTTGGGTAAATTTTATTGTGTTGCGTTAATTTTGTCCGGCAGTGTATATAGTGCTGTTTAAATGTTATTGTGATACAATATAATATGGTAATTTTTATTATCTGAGCGGTGTAGGTAGGTGGTACCTTTGCCGAAACAAAAAAGTCCTGTAACTAAAAATAAACTAATTATTTATTTTCAGTACAGATACTTAGGTATTTATGTATTTTCCGAGGTTTCAAATTTTATGTCCCGTTTTTTAAATTGTTTTTATCCTGGAACTTATACAAAAAGTCAAAACGGCGAAGCAAGACGTTTACCTACCTATATATTATTTATATACCTACCTATGTAGGTATACACCGCTACGAGAGTCGAAATAAAAAAATGGCGGTTAACAAAAATATGGCACAAATAAGTTAGAAAAGTATGGCGGTTAGCAAAAATTTAAGGAAAATATTATTTGACGGCAAAGTCAATAGTGGGGGTTAGAGCAGAGCCGACTTTAACAAAAATAGGTACTAATAGGTACCTCCTCCACTTAAAACATTTATCAAATAATTTTATTCAAGAAATATCCCAGTGCTTGAGGCCGCTAGGTTATAAATACAACGATATAAGTGAGGCGTTTTATTGGGATTTACGAAAACTAGAAACGCTCTTTGGTTTATTACATAAGTAGGTACCTATTGTCCAGGTTGTGCTATTGTCCATTGACTTTATTTTTATGTAGGTACCTACCATCCTAGATCACAAATTAATAATTTACATCAGTGGGCAAAATTAAAAATTCTATTGACTGTTTATAAAATTAAAACCGTGTATCTACCTAGCCACGAATGAAATGAAAATTTACAATGACGGTAAAATACCTCAAGGTCAGTTTCTAATTTTGATTGTCTGTAAAAAGTGTGTGTATTGGAAATCGCTTTGCGATGAGAAGCTGGTGGGTAGGTATGTATTGCATTTGTAATTATTTTTAAAAATGTGTTGTATTTAGTCTTGGTTTTTGGAATCTGGAATTTGTCCGGAGTGCAGATCAGAGATCCGCTGCACTTAGGCCCCATTGGGCCCCTTGTGCTTCCTCCGTGAGGGAAATGTCTCCCTAGGCCATCGACCAGCCCAATGTTGTACAAAAGGTGATGATGTTGCCCAGGGACATTTCCTTCAAATTGGCCATAGAAGGCCAACGTTCCCCCAATATGGATTCTCTGGTCGATGACACGGCGGGACATTCGCAAAGTACATGCTCGATCATTTCATCTTCTTGTTCACATCCTCTGCTGATAGGTGTGTCACTTTGTCTCATGTTATAGAGGTGTTTCCTTACCCGGCAGTGTCCGGTTAGGATTCCTGTAACAAATCGCAGTTTGCTCCTGGACATTGCCAGATAGTTCCTCGCCGTCTCTTCGCTGGGATATCTCTGGCTAAGAGATTTCTGGCCAGCTGACAGCTACTTGTTTCATCCCATAACGTCTTAAATTTTTTGTGGGTGTTTTCCTTTATTAATTGGAGTTTCGCTGCAACTGGTAGTATACTTGAAGGACCAGGCCCAAGTATACTCAGGCTGGCTGCCTTCTTGGCCAGTTCGTCAGCTTCTATATTGCCGTTGCATTGTGAGTGTCCTTTGACCCAGCACAGGCAGATGTTATTCATCTGACATGCTCTCACAAGTGCTTGGTGACATTCCCATGTTGATCCTTTAGTTATTTTATAATTTTTCAGGGCCAGTAGTGATTGTCTACTATCTGTGCTGATTCTTATTGTCTTGACCGTTATTTCTCTGCGAGCAATCTCTTGTGCGGCTATGGTTATACCAGCGAGTTCTGTTTGTACTACACTGGAATTTTTATCCATAGTCCAGTTGCATCGGAGTCGCAGATTCCTGGAATATATACCACAGCCTGCTCAATCCTTTATCTTTGATCCGTCCGTGAAGACATAGTTTACACGTTCAGCGCCGGTCTCGTCTTCACCAGTAGTATGTATGGTGTAAGGTTTGTCAAAGACAAGCCGAGGCGGAATACCATCTGCACATGCCTGTAAAAGGGGCATCTTTCTGACAGCCTCAGTCCACAGGCGGCTTCTGGTTTGGCTACAGCTTGCGTTTGGTAGTATGCCAACGGATTTGAGGCGAGTCATGGTAGTCAGAGCCACTTCTTCTAGATGTAGGTCTAGCGGTGGAAGACACAACATTGCCATTGCCATTGCTCTCGTTGGTGTTGTTCGCATGGCTCCGGTTATGCTCAGACAGGCAACTCTTTGTACCTGGCATAGCTTGAGTTTTGCTGTTATTTGTTGACTCTTGGGCCACCAGACAACAGCTCCATAGGCCAACATTGGTCTTATGATAGCAGTGTAAATCCACAGGACCACCCTGGGTTTCATTCCCCAGGTTTTCCCTACGGTCCTGCGACACTGCTCGTATGATATGTAGGCTTTATTTATTCTTCTTTCGAGGTGAAGGTTCCAGTTTAATTTAGCATCGAAAGTTACTCCCAAGTATTTCACCTGTGGTGTAAAATTTAGTGCTGTGTTTAGGAGAACAGGTGCTCTCATTGGCTCCAGTTTTCTTTTCCTTGTAAAGAGTACCATTTCCGTCTTCCTGGGGTTGACGGATAGGGAAAACTCCTCACACCAATTTTCAATTATTCTTAGGGCCATCTGCATTCTCTGACAGAGGGCTCCTTCGAATTTTCCATTAAGCAGTATCCTTAGGTCATCTGCGTATGCAATTGTGTAGAATCCTTCCACGTTGAGGTGGTTTAGGAGGCTGTCAAGAACCAGATTCTATAGCAGTGGTGATAAAACACCTCCCTGCGGACAGCCTTTCGCAACCAGTCCTCTTATGACAGTGTCTCCTGCACTGATTTGTACTGCTCTTTTAGAGAGCATGCTCACATCCAGCATCCAGCTGCTCACAATATGACGAACGTTCCTATGTGATAGGGCTGCTGTAATTTTAGGAAAAGTGGTTTTGTCAAACGCACCTTCTATATCTATGAAGACACCCAGGGTGGATTCCTTATGATCCAGGGATTTCTCAATCCGACTTGTTACCACATGGAGGGCAGTATCGGTGGATTTTCCTGGCGTGTATGCATGTTGGTTGGGGTGCACGGGATTGTTAGTCAATGTTACATCCCTCAGATATCGCTCACATAGCTTCTTCATTGTTTTCAGTAGAAATGAAGTTATGCTAATAGGACGATATGCTTTGGGGGTGGTGTGACACTAAATAGGTGTTGCAGGCAATGTCACAGAGGCCGGCTGCTCGTCTTTACGGAGGCGGTCGTGAGTTCGGAATTCGTATTTAAATAAACTCCGGACAATTTAATTCTTCTCTGCGCATAAGTAAACCAGCCCAGGCGCCATCCGATTTTAGTGAAATCGGCAAAACTAAATTGATAAATGAATAGGTACACAGCTGGCAAGATATGTGGCAGGTGCAAATAAAACACACTGTATCCGAATTCAAGTATAATAATATATAAATGTAAAAATATGTAAATGGGTATGTAAATATATGAATAAAGGTATTTGTAAATATAAATATGTATAAACACAAATAACGGTAAATGTAACACGGACAAATAATGTGTCACAGCACTGTGTGACACAGCGAAATCACAATTTGGAACAACCAAGACAGTGTGTGAATATCTGTGGTGACAGATGAGTCTGACACTAATGTTAACCTACAAATGCCTAAAAGTCGCGCTCTTTTGCAATGTACAACAGAGACAAATTGAAATCTAATATAAATGGTGGTACTTGTAATAATGAAACCTACAATACTAATACAATATACTACCTAGGAAAGTAGGTAGTGATCAGGCCACCGATCAACAAATGACCAAATAAAGAAGCTAAAGGCACACCATCTAAATTGTAGTTTTTACAGGTATAATGCCCTTATGAACAGCTGTCCCTAAGTTTACAAAATCAAAAAATTATGAAATAATCACAAACGCAAAGCTTACGGTAAGAGGTATGACTAAAATTACAAGGATTTTATCACCATCCATACACTTTGTCCTGGAAGTGTCGTGACCATAACGTGAGACAAAGGTGTCCTCCACAACGCTATCATAAATAAAGAAAGTGGTACTCACAGTTGGGACTAAGTACACAAACCGTCTTTGACTGCTCTCGGATATCACTCCAGAGAATACTGCTAGCGAACCAATGTCCAACTTTGAGGGGCTCCGATACACTCTGTGAAGGGTAAAGGTGGCTTACAGGCTTCTCTGACCCACCGCAGCTCTCTTCAGATCTAACTAAAGGCTGCGCCTCATGGACCTCAAACTTTATAACAAGCTGCTCGAAATAGCAAAAATAGAGGAAACCAGTGGTTGAGTCCACCGTACAATGCTCGCTGCTTTTGTCAAGTGTTACTAGAGTCAATATTGGCGTGCAGAAAGTAAGGACAAACGGGAGAGAACAGTAAGAGACGAGAGGCCTGAAAATGTTCCGTTTTTCAGTCTCACATATGAAATTTATATCAAAACAAAGAGGAGATGTTAGTTGTTACATACCTTAGCTCTTATTAGGCCTCCTTACACTTTGAACCAGGATAATGTAGAAAATAGCTGTTAAAATTCACTATCCTGTCATGGCTTCCAATTATACACAAAAAAAGGCTTCTTTTTTGTCTCCTTGATAAAACTGATCTGATTAGCCAAATTGAAATAATTAAAATTACTAGATTTGAATTTGAATATAAAATGTTATTTCTTACTTCAAGCAGTTGTTAATAAAGTAAATTCTCAAACAACCCTCTCTCTTATTTATTGTTATAATTTGTGTACTTAGTCTGTCTGTGTGGATAAATACCACTCCTTAAATTAATAGCTGTTAAATATGCTGAAACCAAATACAGTGGCCCTGAGGGTATTTACCGGCGTGACAAAGGCAATTAATATATATAGGTAAGTGCATACAGGGTGCTGAAATTATGACTATTACAGTGGACTAGTCCATCCTCCCTGCTTTTGGTATGAACAATACTTTTACTTCTCTCCATGTGTTTGGGATATAGAGGTGTGCTAAGCACATCCTAAACATCCCAACCAGGTGCGGCAGTAGTATATCCAGGCCCCACTGAAGTAGTGCCGGATATATGCCGTCGATGCCCGGCGATTTGAATGGGGAGAAGCTCTGTATTGCCCATTTGATTCTGTCTTCACTTACAATTTGGTTGGCGGTTTGCCAGTCCGAATTTGTTGGTTGGGTGTCGACTTCATTTGGCCATTCCCTTCGGCCTGTTGTGACAGATTCAGGGAAGTGAGTTTGCATAAGCAGCTCTAGGCTTTCGCAGAGGTTGTTGGTATTGGTACCATCGTCCCTTTTCAATATACCTATATCATGGTTTTTGTCTTTAGTGAGGATTTTACATAGCCTGGCTGCCTGTGAGTAATCTTCAATCTCCTCTCAGTTGGCTCTCCACGCTTTTCTTTAGTCTCGGTTTAGTTATGTAGGTACCTATTACCAAACCAAACAAGCTCTGATCTTTGTCAAAGCGTTGAGTCAAAGTAAATCGGCGTTGAGTGTTGACGATTTGGTAGGTTAGGTAGGTACCTACTTACACAATAAATATGACTGTATTTCAATTGCAAGTATATTTATTTTATTTTTCCGTTTTAAAGTTTATTTTTCACGGCTAATTAGCTGTTTTGTACATATTATTTTTGTTTCTTGTGGAAAATATGGCTACTAGCGACCCACCACTAAAAAACGGTAACGCGTTGAAAGCAATACTTCATGAGTGGTGTAGAAACTTGCATTCATTATCAGCTGTGGTGTTGAAAATATGCATATAAAAACCTTCTACTTTCACCCCCTAAGAAAAAAATGCCAATGCTACGCCAATCCTACGCCAATGAAAAACATTTTGTAGGTCAGGGTTGCCGGTCGTAGAACTACACATACATATTAGAAACCGTCTACGACAAAAAATATAAATTGTGATGAAGAAAGTCATATTAGTTGCACTCCTCAGATTAAATAGAGTAATGGCCTTGTTTAGATTTCCTTCCTAAAAAATCTAAAATAATATAAGTAGATATGCGCAATAATTCATGTGAACAAAAATTTGTTTATTTGTTTCCTACCTACTTAGTTGTTGTTTTTAACAAAATTAAATTATGTCAGGGTTGGTATTGTATCGAGTGAGGCAATTATTTTGGTTAACTATAAATAGTTAAAAAGCTACATAATATCCGATATACAAATTAGTTTTAGGCACTAGCTATTATCATAGTGATTATAGGCAACATAATTTTTTTTCCATAAAATTGTCGCAGACCCTAAAATTGTCTTTTTACTTTTTAGTTCGGTTTGCCATAAAAGCGTGTTTTTTTGACAAATTTGTTCTAATCAAGGGTGAAAATTTCAGTTTAATCTGATGTTTTGACGTGGGTGAAAATCTAGGTCGAAGATTTCGTTACAAATCGGTGTGAAGCTGGCCACAATTTTCCAGCCGCGGTTTTGCATTGTTCTTTGGGCTACGAGCACGGCCCTGGCCAGCAACGGTTTGAGAGTCTACCAATTCGATAAATGCATTATTTAAGAATGCTAACAACCATAGGGAAATGATCACTAATCAGCAACGGTTAATCACATAAATATTATTAAATGATAATTAAATGATAATTATTGATAATAAATGATATTAAAGTCTATGGTGTATTGACAAAGATCTACATAAAATATAGATAACATTTACAAATTACTTGTTTTTTGTAGTAGATATAACTAATATGTAACAAACTTTTCCGACTCTCAATTCCGTCCTAAAAAATAAATCACAAAAATAAAAAAATTGAACCATACATATTAAAAATTGTCAAATCAATTTTTAGACACGAAAGCTTTAAGGTGTAGGTTATAAAGATCCAGAAAATAAATACATAATGTAGTGGCACATTAAAAAAAATTAAAGAATCCATCAAAAATCTATTTGAACTTGTGGAATTTTCTCGATATAGAACACACATAAGACATATACCTAAGCTCTTTCATATGTCCAAATTATTTGTAGGTCCGTAGCAGTGGCGTAGTATACCAAATACTAAAAAAAATTTAAAAAATCCATAGAAAATCTATTTGAACTTGTCGTGGGATTTTATCGCTATAGAACACACACAAGACATATACTTAAGCTCTTTCATAGGGCCAAATCATTTGTAGGTCCGTAGCAGTGGCGTAGTATACCAAAAATTAAAAAAAAAACATCTAGAAAATCCCGTGCGTTCGAGCGAGTCAGTTTTACGTAATATATCTAAACAATGTTGAGAACAACAGATTCTGCTTATAAATCGGGCGAGTAAATATTCTGTAAAGAAGCGTATTAAATGGGCTCTACTAGTAGAGAAAATAACATGGTCATGAGGATTTACAAAAAAAATAACAAGAATTAATTGACTTTAACATGTTTCTAACATTAAGAGCTTGTTGGAACAAGCCTACTAAGCGCCTGTGAAACAGTTATTGTCTCGTTTTTGTCAATCCAATAAAGGCAGATGGAAAATGTTTGTATCTTGTACGCTAAGTATGTTTGATTTCAATTTTACGCAAAACGGTTTCTTTAGAAGTAGTGTTCATGTGAATTTGTTTATCTTTCCTGACTATATTCGGTGAACGTACTACAGAGTTACATAAGTAAGCCAAATTTCATCAAAATCTCTAATTAAAAGTGTGTTAACAATTGTCCACCCCTAACCCCCCCCTGCCCAGGTGGTGAAGGGAGGAAGACATTTTTTCATAATATTTCATTGTCGATGAACGCCCATGAGTTTTCCATAATTGAACGAAATCGGAAAACGTGAAGATAGTTAAACAATTTCCACCCCCAGGCGGGAGGGGGGGGTTAAGGTGCTATAAGTTAAGGTTTATATATTGTATATATATTTATATTTTTATATATTATATATTGTAATATTGTATTGTCACCGAACTTACACTAAGTACCAAATTTTATTCAAATCGCACAATTTAGCACAAAAAATTTAGCCTAGCATGAGTCATTGAAACGGCGAATCGGTAGGTCCCAGCAGGTGCTGGTACCTGTGACACAGCGTTCCAACCTTTTGTTTTTAGCGGAGCACCAAACATAATATTCTTGTTTGCGCTTTACCGACGTCGTACCAGGCCTTGTCGGATTTTTCAGGCCCGGCTTAAATTTCTGTATATTATTATACAATCTCATAAGGAAATAAATAGGTTAAAGATTAATTTATAGATGATCGAGAACAATAATACTTTTTTTGTTAAGTAGATAATAATTTTCAGTGAATAAGCTTAAACAATCTTATAATTAACGTTCCTTTATTATTAGAGCAGAAATACTATTTTTGAAATTCCATGTAAATATATTATAAGTGACCTTTTTGATAATGAGTTTACATAAAACTTATATGCAAGGCGCCAAATAAAAAACGTACTTGCATTGCTAATTACGTATTGAGGCAATTTAAAATAATATTAATGTAAAAGATATATAAAATAGTATTATAAACAGTAAGTAAGTAGGTATATTATATTATAGACCAACTAAATATTATGAAAGTTTCATTACTAATAAGAAGTGTAGGTAGGTATAAGAATAATTCCCCTGGCAGGTAGTTTCTCGTACCTACCTATTAGGGGTCAAGAAATTGTTCTAATTCCAATGGAATGTTTCCCACTGTAAAAAATTACCGCAGTATATGCATTGGACCATTGGGATAATTGCAGTAGATACTGGTAAAATATAAAAGTAGGTACATTTATAGTTTCGTAATGACTCATTTACCTAACCAATAAGGACGGAGTGATATATAGTACCTACCCTTTCTATAATAAGATCTGAATATTTTGCTGAACATCTTTTCGGTCCTTTATGATTTGAGTCACACCTATTTCCTATTTCTCATTCGTGCTTTAGTATCACTGGAATGTTTCACTTTTTTGGTGGTAACTTTTATCGAAAATTAATATTTAATGGTTTCTTTCTTAACGATAAGTAGATAGGTAATGATTTATACCTAGATTGACAAAAACCCTACCTAAGCCAGACTAGTTTTTAAATTATAAATTTATTTTGAAGCTACCAAGGAAATGGAACATAAATAAAGATTTTAACTGGGGCAAGTGGGGCACCTTGTACGTAAAACTTAATCTTTAAAATTTAATTTTTGTTCTTAATAGAGAATTAACGAATAAATATAGAATGTGAAATATTCTGTAGGATACTCTTTGCAGATTCCGTTATTTAATATAAAAGACAAAAGCATGCAGTCAGAACTTGTAAATATCAAATAGATTACGAATTAGGATTATTGGGACAAGGATAATTTTTTATTAACCTTAGGATAAGATTAGTATTTACGTATCCTAGATACGTATTGTAATGGTAATGGTAGTAAGTATATAGTATTTAGAAAGAAAAATAAATCATTGTAGACGCCATCTTATATATTTGTTACGATAAAAAAATCGTGATATACTTTAAAAAAACTTGTTAAATATTTTGAGTCAAATCAGACCGTAGCAAAGATAAATGGAAAAATTCATGTTAAATTTGGAATATTTGATTTGACAAAAAAATTAGTGATCTGCGAATAAATGTCCGCGATCTTGAACATTAATTTTGTCAAAAAAATCGTGTTTGGCGACCCCAAAACTCCCAAAACACCGATTTGAAGTCGATTGGGACTAATAAACGGCAAAAATGTCCGCTATTTTGATTATTAATTTTGACAAAAAAATACTACCCCAAGGGGCCCGAGATATAGATATTGAGTCGCTTGGGACTCAATCTATGCAATAAAATGTTCTTACTTTTAAAAATTAATACCTTATTTATTATTAGTATTTATTTTGCGTTTTCTAGTACTTCGAAGCACAAACTGTTAAGTTTCCATACTGGTATTAGAATTAGCCTTTATTAATTTCTGCTATTGAAAATTTATTTATTTTCAAGATCGAAATTTATATTTAGATTTTAGATGAACTGATGAAGTCCGTTGAACAAAAAATAATGATTTGAAAAATAATGACATACCTACCAAAGATAATATTAAACCACTATGTTTTATTTATGATACATTATTTGTAAGCCAAGTGTAAAAAATCAGTGCAGCTTATATGCTTTCTGCTTATTACCAGCCAAGTTTTGAATGCCAGAAATTGAAACAGCTGTTATACGTAAAAAAGGGAATGTCTCATATCTCGACTTCTATTGGTCCTACAGTATCTAAACACTTAAAATCATGTAAAACTCAGGGCAATCAAAATTTAGGTATATTTAAGTATATTTCAGGGTTCAGGGCGGTCCGTCCAAATCCACGTTTTTTTCTCGACACCCCTGCTACTAATAGTACTTAGATCTAGTTCATAAAAACGTTCGCATTCCAGCATGTATTATTGTTGCCCTTGCACCTGCAGCCCAAACGGAAATTACTTTTCCATCTTCATCTCTGTCTTGACTACCGAGTATTGCTAAACTATGCCAACTGACCATATTAGTTAGGTTATGATCTCAAATTGGCGGGGGTTCCTAGTTTAAAAATTAATGTATTGATGTCTTATGGGGACTCAAGTTCAGGGCGTTGTAGACGTGATATAGAAAGTCTCTTAGTGAAAAAAGTTGAATAAATACATTGTTTGATATTTTATTTGACTGAGAGACTGTTAAAATTATGATTAAACATTATCAAAATAAAAATATTACCAATTTTAGAAGGCGATGTGTGTATGAAAAACGTATGTTGTTGCTTGATCCAATGGTTCAGAGAGGAAGGGGTTTGTCATATGGTCATTCATAGTGTAAACGAATGCCCAACGATAATTAAAATAAAAGAACAAGCGTCTGCTACAAACGTATATTCTCGACTATCTTGCAAAACCTCTACATATTCCTTTCATAGGGCCGTCGAAGCATGTGGCTGAAGACAGCAACGGATTCAGATTCGAGAATCGATTATTTACAGTGGACCAGTTCGTTATTGGAAACGAATATAGAATATCAAAAAAATGGACATAAACAATTAAATTATGTTTAATTTATTTATTTATCACCTTATTCTTTCTGTTCAGCAAAAATTATATATAATTTTAGGCATTAACTGTCTCTAATAAACTCTACTAATTTGAAAATGTAGTTACCGTCAAAGTAGGATATATATACCTATGCATATTATCCATACGGAAAATACCCTGTGAAGAACATCGAAAAATACAGAATACACAGGGCTTTGTTCACAAAATAAAAAATATCGCGGAAACCGGAAAGAGGGGGTAATACGGATTTTTACACGGTTTAATTTAGCTTGACGTATATTTGATTATATATCTTTGTTTCAAATTTTGTAACAGCTTTTTTAACTACTTCCCGATGAGATAGAGAGTTGAAACTTGGTAGGTGTATAGTGCTCCGGTGACAATACAATTATTTTTTTTATTACAAAAAACAAAACGGCGGATCCAAAATGGTGGATTTTTCTATCCTATTTGTCTCGAAGTTGAAACTTTGTTATGTTTAAAGTCACTCCTCGGGCCACTCAGTACAATTTTTGACTCAAACTTAAAACAATTAAAATGGCGGACCCAAAATGGTGGACTAACCTATTTATGAACCGATTTGTCTCAAACTTGAAACTTTGAGGTGTTTTAAGGTCACTCAATAAATTTTCGGCTCAAACTTGATAAGAAAACAAAATGGAGGATCCAAAATGACGGATTATTCTATTTATGAACTAATTTGCCTCAAACTTGAAACTTTGCGGTGTTTAGTGTTTAAGGTCCCTTAATACAATTTTTGGCTCAGACTTGAAAAAAACAAAATGGCGGACTATCCTATTTAAGAACCGATTTGTCTTAAACTTGGTACTTTGCGGCGTTTAAGGTCACTCAATACAATTTTTGACTCAATCTTAAAAAACAAAATGACGAATCCAAAATGGCGGACTATCGAATTTACGAACCGAAATCGTGAAAACGGGAAACAGGGGTGTCCCGGATTTTTTATGGTAACCGTGCATTGATACTGTCATAGAGAATATACAGTGCGAAGAGCTTCGAAAAATTTAGAATATACTGGGTGTGACATCGGTTTCGCTACGAAAAGTTAAAAAAATCGTGGAAACCGGAAACAGGGGTGTCCCGGATTATTGATGGTAACCGTGCATTGATACTGTCATAGAGAATATACAGTGCGAAGAGCTTCGAAAAATTTAGAATATACTGGGTGTGACAACTGTTTCGCTACGAAAAGTTAAAAAAATCGAGGAAACCGGAAACAGGGGTGTCCCGGATTTTTGATGGTAACTTGCATTGCTACTGTCATAGAGAATATACAGTGCGAAGAGCTTCGAAAAATTTAGAATATACTGGGTGTGACAACGGTTTCGCTACGAAAAGTTAAAAAAATCGTGGAAACCGGAAACAGGGGTGTCCCGGATTTTTGATGATAACTGTGCATTGCTACTGTCATAGAGAATATACAGTCCGAAGAGCTTCGAAAAATTTAGAATATACTGGGTGTGACAACTGTTTCGCTACGAAAAGTTAAAAAAATCGTGGAAACCGGAAACCGGAGGGGTGTCCCGGATTTTTGATGGTAACCGTGCATTGATACTGTCATAGAGAATATACAGTGCGAAGAGCTTCGAAAAATTTAGAATATACTGGGTGTGACAACTGTTTCGCTACGAAAAGTTAAAAAAATCGTGGAAACCGGAAACAGGGGTGTCCCGGATTTTTGATGGTAACCGTGCATTGATACTGTCATAGAGAATATACAGTCCGAAGGGCTTCGAAAAATTTAGAATATACTGGGTGTGATAACTGTTTCGCTACGAAAAGTTAAAAAAATCGTGGAAACCGGAAACAGGGATGTCCCGGATTTTTGATGGTAACTGTGCATTGCTACTGTCATAGAGAATATACAGTGCGAAGAGCTTCGAAAAATTTAGAATATACTGGGTGTGACAACTGTTTCGCTACGAAAAGTTAAAAAAATCGTGGAAACCGGAAACAGGGGTGTCCCGGATTTTTGATGATAACCGTGCATTGATACTGTCATAGAGAATATACAGTCCGAAGAGCTTCGAAAAATTTAGAATATACTGGGTGTGACAACTGTTTCGCTACGAAAAGTTAAAAAAATCGTGGAAACCGGAAACAGGGGTGTCCCGGATTTTTGATGGTAACCGTGCATTGATACTGTCATAGAGAATATACAGTGCGAAGAGCTTCGAAAAATTTAGAATATACTGGGTGTGACAACTGTTTCGCTACGAGAAGTTAAAAAAATCGTGGAAACCGTAAACAGGGGTGTCCCGGATTTTTGATGGTAACTGCGCATTGCTACTCTCATAGAGAACTTACAGTGCAAAGAGCTTCGAAAAATTTAGAATATACGGGGTGTGACAACGGTTTCGCTACGAAAAGTTAAAAAAATCGTGGAAACCGGAAACAGGGGTGTCCCGAATTTTTGATGGTAACCATGCATTGCAACTGTCATAGAAAACATATAGTGCGAAGAGCTTCGAAAAATTTAGAATATACTGGGTGGGACAATAGTTTCGCTACGAAAAGTAAAAAAATCGTGGAAACCGGAAACAGGGGTGTCCCGAATTTTTGATGGAAACCGTGCATTGCTACTGTCATAGAAAGTAAAGACCCAATAAAAAGATAAAAAAGTAAAGACCCAATAAAAAAACTAACTTATATCGTTGCATTTAGCATTTATAACCTAGCGGCCTCAAGCACTGGAATATTTTTTGGATAAAATTATTTGAGAAATGTCTTAAGTGGAGGATGTAATAGGTACCTACCTACCTCAGTACCCGTTTCGTTTTTTTTTTTTTGATACCCTTAAAGCAAAAATACACTCATATTATGTTGTATATCAGACTATAGAAGTTTACAATCGAATAAAGAGATAAGATTTCTATTCTTACACTTTTTTAATTTTCTAAAAATAATTTTTTGAGGTGTGACACTCCTCACGTAATCCCCTATAAGCCGTTTTTTGGGAATTAAAAAAACCTCTATAAATAAGGCAGTTAGGGTAGGGGAATTACGGGCTGGACACCCGATACATAGTAGATTTTATATGGCAGTAGCATGTAAGGTTGCCATAAAAAATCCGGGCCACCCCTATTTCCGGTTTCCACGGTTTTTTCAAACTTTTCGTAGCGAGACCGTTGTCACACCCCGTATATTCTAAATTTTTCGAAGCTCTTCGCACTGTATGTTCTCTATGACAGTATCAATGCACGGTTACCATCAAAAATCCGGGACACCCCTGTTTCCGGTTTCCACGATTTTTTTAACTTTTCGTGGCGAAACCATTGTCACACCCAGTATATTCTAAATTTTTCGAAGCTCTTCGCACTGTATATTCTCTATGACAGTAGCAATGCACAGTTACCATCAAAAATCCGGGACACCCCTGTTTCCTGTTTCCACGATTTTTTTAACTTTTCGTAGCGAAACCGTTGTCACACCCAGTATATTCTAAATTTTTCGAAGCTCTTCGCACTGTATATTCCCCATGACAGTATCAATGCACGGTTACCATCAAAAATCCGGGACACCCCTGTTTCTGGTTTCCACGATTTTTTTAACTTTTCGTAGCGAAACCGATATCACACCCAGTATATTCTAAATTTTTCGAAGCTCTTCGCACTGTATATTCTCCATGACAGTATCAATGCACGGTTACCATCAAAAATCCGGGACACCCCTGTTTCCGGTTTCCACGATTTTTTTAACTTTTCGTAGCGAAACCGTTGTCACACCCAGTATATTCTAAATTTCTCGAAGCTCTTCGGACTGTATATTCTCTATGACAGTAGCAATGCACAGTTATCATCAAAAATCCGGGACACCCCTGTTTCCGGTTTCCACGATTTTTTTAACTTTTCGTAGCGAAACCGTTGTCACACCCAGTATATTCTAAATTTTTCGAAGCTCTTCGCACTGTATATTCTCTATGACAGTAGCAATGCACGGTTACCATAAAAAATCCGGGACACCCCTGTTTCCGGTTTCCACGATTTTTTTAACTTTTCGTAGCGAAACCATTGTCACACCCAGTATATTCTAAATTTTTCGAAGCTCTTCGCACTGTATATTCTCTATGACAGTAGCAATGCACGGTTACCATCAAAAATCCGGGACACCCCTGTTTCCGGTTTCCACGATTTTTTTAACTTTTGGTACGAAACCATTGTCACACCCAGTATATTCTAAATTTTTCGAAGCTCTTCGCACTGTATATTCTCTATGACAGTAGCAATGCACAGTTACCATCAAAAATCCGGGACACCCCTGTTTCCGGTTTCCACAATTTTTTTAACTTTTCGTATTGAAACCGATGTCACACCCAGTATATTCTAAATTTTTCGAAGCTCTTCGCACTGTATATTCTCTATGACAGTATCAATGCACGGTTACCATCAAAAATCCGGGACACCCCTGTTTCCCGTTTTCACGATTTCGGTTCATAAATTCGATAGTCCGCCATTTTGGATTCGTCATTTTGTTTTTTAAGATTGAGTCAAAAATTGTATTGAGTGACCTTAAACGCCGCAAAGTACCAAGTTTAAGACAAATCGGTTCTTAAATAGGATAGTCCGTCATTTTGTTTTTTTCAAGTCTGAGCCAAAAATTGTATTAAGGGACCTTAAACACTAAACACCGCAAAGTTTCAAGTTTGAGGCAAATTAGTTCATAAATAGAATAGTCCGTCATTTTGGATCCTCCATTTTGTTTTCTTATCAAGTTTGAGCCGAAAATTTATTGAGTGACCTTAAAACACCTCAAAGTTTCAAGTTTGAGACAAATCGGTTCATAAATAGGGTAGTCCACCATTTTGGGTCCGCCATTTTAATTGTTTTAAGTTTGAGTCAAAAATTGTACTGAGTCGAGGAGTGACTTTAAACATCACAAAGTTTCAACTTCGAGACAAATAGGATAGAAAAATCCACCATTTTGGATCCGCCGTTTTGTTTTTTGTAATAAAAAAAAATTAATTGTATTGTCACCGGAGCACTATACACCTACCAAGTTTCAACTCTCTATCTCATCGGGAAGTAGTTAAAAAAGCTGTTACAAAATTTGAAACAAAGATATATAATCAAATATACGTCAAGCTAAATTAAACCGTGTAAAAATCCGTATTACCCCCTCTTTCCGGTTTCCGCGATATTTTTTATTTTGTGAACAAAGCCCTGTGTATTCTGTATTTTTCGATGTTCTTCACAGGGTATTTACCGTATGGATAATATGCATAGGTATATATATCCTACTTTGACGGTAACTACATTTTCAAATTAGTAGTTTATTAGAGACAGTTAATGCCTAAAATTATATATAATTTTTGCTGAACAGAAAGAATAAGGTGATAAATAAATAAATTAAACATAATTTAATTGTTTATGTCCATTTTTTTGATATTCTGTATTCGTTTCCAATAACGAACTGGTCCACTGTAAATAATCGATTCTCGAATCTGAATCCGTTGCTGTCTTCAGCCACATGTCGAAGCAGCCCTTAAACACTTTACTTAAAACTAAACATTGTTATCGAGACTCTGTCGCCCTGATTAAATCTGTGTAGGTACTGTAAGGTTTTGGATAAACTTATTTAATAAGAGTTTCTTACATAATAAATTATAATTTCATTGTGTTAATTTAAAAACCGGCAATATTTGTGGCAACATCGCTGAATTTGTATTATATCTGTGTCCTAGGTAACTTCTAATCTCATTTTATTTTGATTTACCTATTTCACGTTTTGCAGTTTCTATCACAGACTTCTGTTTTTTTTCTGATTGCGAATAATTGATTTTGAGTGTTGGTTAGAAAATGGGTGAAAATAGAGTACCTACCTAATCAAACTCGGAACCATAAGTGATTTTTTCCTAGAAGCCAGAATATGTAGTCTAAAGTTAACTTAAAATCTTTTCAATTTGATGACTAATTAAATTTATTTAAAGTACATTCATCAGTATCAGCATCTTGATCTTGATCAGCATCAGATGTATCTTGTTCTTGGTTGCCGGGACCTGAACCGAGTATTCAGTATTCATATGTAAGGAATAAGTGCAAAAAACTATTCGATCGAAAGGTGATGCACAATACCATTGTTTTTCCAAGGCTTTTCCATTAGTATCATCAAGTTTGCTGTGCGGTATCTGTTTAGTTAGTTAATGAAAAACCTTACATAACAAAAATGTCCATATAAATATAAATAATAATCCGGTATCTATGTAGATACCTACTTACCGCATTATTATTTAAATGGATATATCCACATTTGAGCCCATTTTTCCCACTATTCTTTCATAAAAGTGTACATAGTAGGTATCTTATTACATCATTCATGGGAAAAATCGATAAACATTGACCAAAATAGTAATAAACAAATAAACAACCCACCCGCAATATCATAACCTCGATTATAACAAAACCCTTAACCTTAATTTTACAGCTGGCCTGGCGCTCTTGCGTAAGAAATGTTAAAACTAATACGCGACGTACGTCCATGGAAAACAGACAATTTAACTTAAAAGCATTTATTTAATTAACTCATAGCTCTAAAAAAGTAATTTGGACTTGAATTGTAGAGAAATATGTTTAAAATTTGACGTATAATAGGTTTAAATACTAAGAAATGCCCAAAACCCGAGAAATTCCCGTCTGAAACTCACACTTTTGAATCTCTCATAAGAAATACATGGCAGTCAAATTTGCTGAAGTGTGTTTAGGAACCCATTTCAAATTTCGCGCCCGGATTTTGATAACCTAACTAATTGACGACTAAAATTACCGTTGGGGGCGCTGATGTTTGTAAACAAACATCGGGAAAGCGAGTAAAATTTCTTCCGTGCTGTTACGTGTTTTCGTGTGCTGTTCCTAAACTCGAGAACATTTTCTTAACTGGGACATTTTTATACGTACAAATCGTTAATCCACTTTAAGGGGTTTTTAAAACAAAGGTATGTAGTTTTGTTTATCAGTAGAATAGATGTTTATACGGCGTACCTGTACTGATATAAAGCGTTATTTTTAGGTTATGATGGACGATTTCAATGAAGAGGTTTTTCTTTCAATGGGAAAAGTGTTTTCTTACCTCATGAGCGTAGATGTCCACTCCAGAGAGCCACTCAAGCCACTCCAGAGAGTAGATATGTTGTAGAGGGTGAGGCATTAGTAAATTCCAAGCATATAATTTTTACTTGGAACTACATCTGCTACTATGGCATTAGTGCAAATTATACCACTATGTTTGCAAACTAGCGGTGTAAAAAACTCCCGCATGAAATAAGTGGGAAACTCATCCACAAAGACGGAGATGCAACCATTGTAGAATTTACATGTACTTGCAAGGCGGAGAAATCTTCAGAGGTTCAACGGTTGTGGGACAATAACACAAGTTAACTATGGTACTCAACATTAATTATACAGGGAAAATTCACTGGGCACCGTGAAGTTTTACTTATACTAGGCTTCGGTAACCCCTGCGTGGTCACAATCACATAATTTTGTTGATTGCCTACGCTAATATCAGAATGGCGATTGCCATAAACAGTGACAGTATGTCATTGTTTGTTTATACGATTCATTATGTAGAAGTAAATGGTACCAAGGTCTCGCCATGTCTGCTTCCCTCACCTGTAAGTAATACATTGCGTGAATTTCTGCTAATTTGCGTTGGACTCTATTTCATCGAATACTTTGTCCGTATTTTATATGTTGTAAATTTTTAGCGTGTTCTTGACTAGCCGTTTTTATGGTTTTTGGTATCTATGGTGGGTGGAATGTTTTGGAGGATGTTTGCAGATTCTAATCTAGTTATTAGTGTGTTAGTTTACAAAAATAAGCGGGCTGTTTAAGCGTTGGTACATTCTTCTAATCCTATGTTAATGTTAATGTGTGGCATCTCTTATGTTTGGCATTTTATTATTACAGTCTTTTGTTGGCTCTTTTGTGTTCTGTTCTTTTCTTTTCTGTTTTGTTGTTGTAGTTTTTATTTTTTATTTTGGTTGTAGTGTTATTTTTTAAACTATTTTCATGCTTTTGATTTTTATTTATTTTTTTGGTTTTTATGTTTTATTATTTTTTTGTATGTTTTTGTTTTATTTTTTCATCTAAAGTTAATAGGGGATTGGACGCTCTGGGGTGTAAATATAGTTGAGGGAGGGATGTTTGGGTGAGTATCTGAATTTTGGGATAAGGGATGCTTGGATGGTTGGGTTGGTGTGTGTTGTTAGCCTTTCTATGAACGCAGGTATAATTCTTTGTTCGATGTAGTTATCAAGTGTGGGCATGCCAGTTATTTGATGTAAGTTTACTATCGATGTGTTAGTGAATAATCTGATCCCGGTTGCTAACCGTAGCGATTTGTTTTGAATTATTTGTAAGTCTCGTTTTTGTTTTTCTGTTGCCTACGGATACCACACCGCCCGCCGCCGCGTATATTAAAATGGGCCTAATGTATGCCTTATAGAGTATTAATGCTGTTGGTGTTGAGGACTGTATCATAAGTGTTCCTATTTTGGCCATTCTGTATTTAGCTTTACTGATGGTTTGCTGGATATGTGCGTGAAATTTAAATGTTCTGTCGATGTTTACGCCTAGGTATTTAAGTATGGTAATGTTTTTGATAATTTTATTATTAATGCATATGCTCAGTTTCGGTGGTTCTTTTTTCCTTGTGCAAACAATTATTTGTGTTTTAGTCTCGCTTGTCTTTAGTCCCCATTTCTGGTAGTATTGTACTGTTTCGTTTGTGTGCTATTGCATGAGTCTTTGTAGTAGTGGCAGGCTCGTGGTCTTAGCTAAAGTAGCTGTGTCGTCTGCGTATAATGCAACAGTAGTCCGGTGGTATGATGGTTTTGGGAAGTCGTGTGTGTAAATGTTAAATAGGGTTGGTCCTAGTGATGAGCCTTGTGGTACTCCAGAAAGCATTGGGCGGGGTTGGATGCACCCTTTTTGACTGTTACTATGAAGTTGCGCTCAGAAATATATGATTGTATTATTTTGTTAATACGTATCGGATAATTCGCAAGATGTAATTTGTATAACAGTCCGGTGTGCCAGACTTTGTCAAAAGCTTTCTCGAGGTCTAGGGAGATAACCCCTGTGTATTGACCTCGATTCAGGTTGGTGGTAATATGTTCGCAGATGCGAAACAGCTGTTGGTCGGTTGAGTGGCGGGGTTGGAATCCGTATTGGAATTCGCTCATGACGTTGTGTGTCATTGCGAACTCGGATTGTATTAGGATTGTATTAGGGTGTCGAAAAGCTTGCCTATGGAGGGTAGCAGGTTAATAGGTCCGTAGCAAGCTGGATCGGTGTGGGATTTATTGGGTTTATGTATAGGGACGACCTTGGCTGTTTTCCAATATGTGGGATAGAGTCTCATACAAGAGTTGAAGAGGTTAATCAGGAACATTACTGCAAGGTGCGGGATATTTTTCAGGGCAAAATTGGGAATATTGTGAATGCCGGGTGCTTTTCTCTTTTTTATTGCAGCGATAATTTTATATAGTTCTTCAGGCGTGAAAAAGATAGGGTCTTGCGTGTTATTAAGCTTGGTTTTGTTTAAATTATTTCGGACATATTGCAATGCCGTATTTTTAGCTGTGTTATCTATGTGATTTGGTGTGAACTGTTCTGCAAATTGCAGAGAAAAGCACTCGGCCTTCTGCGCATCCGTTTGCATATCGCCACGGGCTGTGTTTAGCGTTGGAATTGGAGGTTTTGCTTTCGCGAATAGTCTTGGGAGATAATAAGGGTCGTCAGGGTGTGCTTCTATAGTCTCTTTGATTTTACTGTCTTTGAGTTTTAAAATTTGGGTTTTAATTCGATTTGTTATATTGGTTATTTCTTTTTTATATTTGGGGTTTTTGGTTTTGTGATATAATTTTCTGATGCGTGTTCTTTCTGAAATTATGTCTAAAATATAGGGTGGCAGGTGGTGGGATCGTAAATGATTTCCCAATACTTTCTGGCTAGTCGTCAGTGCGTTCTGTATAGTTCGTGTTATGTATTCTGCGGCTTTCTCAATGTCTTGACTGCATCCACATTTCGGGTTGGCTGTGATTTTAATATTGATTTCGTGTTTGAAAATTTCCTAGTCGTAATCCGTTTCTCGTGGGTATCTTTGTGCAATTTGTTCTTTGTAATTAAGTTCTAGTATAGCAAGGGTGGCCGTGTGATCGCTTTGGATATTGTGCAAATTTTGAAGTTCAATGTTTATATTTAAGTGACTTGTTATCATTATGTCTAGTACATTGTTTGAAATGGTCCTCGTGGGCCAAGGTGGGGCTATTATTCTTATTTGCTGGTCCACCCTTTGCCAGTATTGGTGCAGGTATTTCCCGCTCGTGTTTTCGATTTTGTTGAAATAATTCCAGGATAAGTGGGTGCAGTTAAGATCGCCGAGAATAACATATGTCTTATTTGTCCGTTTTATCATGTCTAAGTCTTTGATGTCTAATGTCGCGTGTGGTCTTTTGTATGCCGATATAATTAGTATGCTTTTATTCATTGTTTTTATTGTGATGGCTGTAATTTCTAGAGATTTTAATTTAGGCATTTCTACTTGTTCGTACGGAATTCCCTGCTTTATTAGGATTGCAGTTCCTCCCCGTGCGGTGGCTCTATCCTGTCTTATGCAGTCGTAGTTTGGGATATTAAATTGGTTTTTTGGTTTTAAAAGCGTTTCGCATAAGCAGCATATGTCTATTTTGTTGTGTTGCATTTAGTGTGTTAATTCTTGTTTTCTTTTGAGTGCCCCGTTTATGTTGAATTGCATGGTTATAATCTTATTTTTATTCTTATTTGACATTTGACTGTTTTATTGTCATTTCTGTCTATTTTTATTGAGTTTGTATTATTATCTGTTCTTTTGAGTAATTATTCTATGAGGGTGCTGAGGGCTTCTGCTATTAAACATATTTTATCAAAAGTTTCTGTTTTAGTGCGCAATGCTATAAGTAGATTGCTAATGGTGTTCCATATTTTTGATAGGTTGAAAGATTTTATTAATTCTATTATTTCCCCGAGGGGGTTGTCCGATTCTTTGTGGTTATCATTGTTATTATTGTTTTGATTATCTGTAATTGGTGTTTGTATGTTTGCTTGTTTATTGCCTTTTTGAAAGTTTTGCCATTTTTGTATGTTTTCGGCTGTTTGCGTTTGCATTTGATTGTCGGTGATGGGGATGGGTGGTGTGAGGGGTTGTCTGGTAGGTCTCATTGTTCTCGTCGTGCTGTTTTGTCTGTTTGTTGTTCTGGTGTTAGTCGGGTTGGCTCTTTGCGTTTGTGTTTGCTTTGCTTTAATATATACTGGACATCCTCGGTAGTTGGCGGGGTGTTCCCCGTTACATAGTGCGCATGTGCATTTATCGGCTTTGCAGGGTGTGTTGGGGTGACTTTGCGCGCACCTGACACATTTGTGTTCCCGGTTACAGAAGTGGGACGAATGTCCCAGTTTCTGGCACCGGTGACACTGTGGCAGGTCCGTGCGTATGTAATCGGAGGTTGTTATGCTCAAATGGCAGAGGTTATTTATTTTATAGTACGCGTCGGCGGCGTATTCGGGTATTGTCAGCAAGAGTATGTTTGATGCATGCTTCCGTGCGTCTTTTGTTATCATGACTCGCGCAATGTTAATTATTGGTAGGTTTTTGTATTTTAAATCTGCGATAATTTCCTCGTTGCTTATATCTAATGGGACATATTTTACTACTATTTTTATCACTTTGTCTTTTGTTCCATTGTGGGTGAAAAATTCTATGCTATTAGTTTGAAGTTCATTTGTAATTTCTTTGTGTTGCTCGGTGTTGTCTGGGAAGCAGATCAACGCCGAATTGTTAAATTTTAGTCGTAAATTTGGTACGAATGTATGGTTTAAATAGTTAATTGTCTTCTGCCTGCAAGCAAGCCTTGCCGGCCTGCAAGTAGATTGCTTGTTTCATGCTTTGTATTAGCCATGTTAACTACAAATTAGGCAGCAACTTTATATTAGGCGAGTGTCTCAACAAACAGTACAATTGTCCCTTGCATATATGACTATGGTCAAAATAAATGTCCTAAAACAGTATCCGTATGTTATTGAGTTCAGTTTTCCTTCCGAAATTGGGTAAGAAATCATGTTGTGCTCCTAGCAAAATATACAGCCCTGTATTACAGTGATGCACTGGTTACTAACGAAAATCGGGAGTTTTGACATGAAAAAAAAGACTAAGCATTTTAATACACCTACTTACTTACTTAAACAGGTATTCAATTTATGAACAATATAAAATAAGTACATGACGTACTCAGCCTTGAATTCACGAGGGGAAAGAGCACGGCAGAGAAACCCTCGATCTCTATTCAAAAGAATCCCAATAATGCTGTTGGACATTTAGGTGAAAGTAAAATAAAAACTTACAAGGGTTCCCATACTTGTGTTTTAACCTACAATTATTCTCAAGGTACAAAACTGAAGAGTTTGTTGTTAGTTCGCCATACCGGAGGCAACTAGCGTGTTCGCCCAGGCACGGGGAAAAAGTGTTAATAAATTCAACAAGGCACAAACATTCATCATCTCATACAATAAGCGGCAATTAAGTCACTGTTATAAGCAAAACACACAAGTATGAAAAACCTACTCGTAGCCATGAATGGAACAAAAAAAAGGTCAACAACATTACTTAGACCGAACTGAATAGGTCGAAGGTCGAGTTCCAATGATGGTATACCTGTTAAAGAATTTAATTGTGAACTAAGTTCTATTATTGACGTAAAAGTTGTAACAATGTCTCCGCTACAATCTTGAACTTCTTTATCAACGTTATAGTTACAAATCTCATGAAGGCGTAGAAGATTATGAACTGCAACTTTGTCGTCTTCAATGAGGTCTTTATAAGTTCGTACATTTTCGAGATCATGGTTGTCCTCGTTGACAGGTGAAAATATTTCACCTTCACATAAATGTACCTCACTAATACTTGTAAGTAGCCTCGTCATTGAGCTTTCTACGTCTTTTCAATCTATCTTCACGATTAGAATCGTTCGAATTTCTCTTGGCACTTGCAAGTGATCTTTTTACTGGCAAATTTTGGAAAGGTACAGCGTGTCGCTTAAGCTTAGGTTGTTTTAAGTCCACATCTAAAACAAAAATAGATTGTGTTATGTTACGCGTTTCGCGGTTTTTACTTAATCTAACCTCAATAAATATCCCTTACCTTTTGAACAGTAATATTCTATTTTAAAATGATTAGAGCAAACACGCATATTGTTTGTCACTGGGTTGCCCATTAATAAAACCTTCTCCCAAGCATTCCCCTTGTACCGAATATATTCCGAGGGACCGCCACTGTCCGCGAGACGGGGTTAGAACCGGGGGTTAGGCGAGTGCGGGAGTGCAGGCAGTCCGAGTGCCATAACGGACGAAGGTGGATCGTAAAGACGCGGTGGTAGATTTATATTCACTTTTTAATTATAGTTTCCTAATGTGCAAATCTAGGCCTTTGAGCCCATGTATTTTAGTTTAGTTTATTCCCCTGGTACCAGGTATTTATAATTATTTCTTATTATTACGAAAGTAAATACGAATTTGCCATACTATATCGTAAGTATTGTTTTATTTCTAGAACCCAAATTAATTAAATAGAACCCTGAGAAATCAATACACCCTTATCAATCTCTTCCTTGGATTATCAATCGATTCCCAGTGGATTTATCATTTTCACGTTAATGCCGGAATTTTTCTTCGGAAAATAGTGAAAATGGAGAGATCTATCTTTACCATTTCTTGAGTTGCAACCATAAACACAACAGTTTGTATTATGAATACTTTTACGGGACATGGTAATCACAAAAAGTATAACGTAAGACAAAACGTTAAAACAACACAGCCAACAATAAACCACAGTAAACGAAGTGAAGGAAATTATTAACTCGCTTTCCTGGGGGTCGAAAATGTTTCGCAAAAAAACACAGCCAACAGTAAAACTAAAGGGCACAGCTAAAGAGTAATAAAACCACAACAGTAACGTCGTAAACGAGGAATCGTGACGGTTAGACGGTTTAAACTCACAGCTCATAGAACGTTTCTTAAAATTTTTACTCGCTTTCCTCGGTTCGAATTTATTCCGCAAGGGGGCGTATTCATTTCTGGATTCGGCAATATGGTCAACTGTGGTATTGCGTTGTTAACATGATACTAAGAGTACAAGATATGATTTGACGCATTTTGAACAAACTTACGCATGACGTCACCCCGTGACAAAAATGTATGGCGATATATGGAGACGAAAGCTCTTAACACGGTTTTATTATAAAGTTTCGTTATGATTCGACTGTTATAACTATTTTGAAAATTGTTTAAGTATACAGGGTGTTTACGAACTTGAGAAACATTTTATATTTTAATTTTTCTTGGTTATTAAAGCACTTTCATTAGGTTTATTTTTTGTAAAGCATTTACTTTTAATTAATATATTATCATGAATTAAAAATAATCTCCCAAGTTATTAAATGCCCTGTATAGGTAGGTACAAAAAAGAACAAGACAACCCAACCAACATGATATTCCCGCTCATTAAACGGCCTGTACCCCGAACACTGGCAAATAGCTGGTGTCGGAGAGCTGGGAGCTGGTACTTTGCCATTAAAGGTCTACTACGGCACGAACTGGAATCAATGACTATCCACGTCTATAATCCTTGAACTGGAATGGCACTTAGTAGAAGGATTGTTTGTAAAGAACCTGTACATTAATTAGTAATTACGGCATTAGGACTTTACTTTTCTATAACTGCACAGGGTCTTTACAGTTCAAACAAGTGAACGGGTAAATACCTTATATATATATATATATATATATATATATATATATATATATATATATATATATATATATATATATATATATATATATATATATATATATATATATATATATATATATATATATATATATATATATATATATATATATATATATATATATATATATATATATATATATATATATATATATATATATATATATATATATATATATATATATATATATATATATATATATATATATATATATATATATATATATATATATATATATATATATATATATATATATATATATATATATATATATATATATATATATATATATATATATATATATATATATATATATATATATATATATATATATAATATATATATATATATATATATATATATATATATATATATATATATATATATATATATATATATATATATATATATATATATATATATATATATATATATATATATATATATATATATATATATATATATATATATATATATATATATATATATATATATATATATATATATATATATATATATATATATATATATATATATATATATATATATATATATAAATTACTAAAATATAGTAATACATATACATTAGTTTATTTTATATAATTAATTATCAAAACCGTCACAAAATAACTAATAATATTCACATTTCCATTAAACATACGCGCCAATTTAGCTTCGGTTATTTTTTATTTTCTTCCCGTGTCGTGTTCGTGTTGCTGTTCTGATTTTGCAGATGTCGGATGTTGTTTATTTGGTTTTTGGATTTTTTATATATTTATATATATAAATATAAATATAAATATATATATATATATATATATATATATATATATATATATATATATATATATATATATATATATATATATATATATATATATATATATATATATATATATATATATATATATATATATATATATATATATATATATATATATATATATATATATATATATATATATATATATATATATATATATATATATATATATATATATATATATATATATATATATATATATATATATATATATATATATATATATATATATATATATATATATATATATATATATATATATATATATATATATATATATATATATATATATATATATATATATATATATATATATATATATATATATATATATATAAATTACTAAAATATAGTAATACATATACATTAGTTTATTTTATATAATTAATTATCAAAACCGTCACAAAATAACTAATAATATTCACATTTCCATTAAACATACGCGCCAATTTAGCTTCGGTTATTTTTTATTTTCTTCCCGTGTCGTGTTCGTGTTGCTGTTCTGATTTTGCAGATGTCGGATGTTGTTTATTTGGTTTTTGGATTTTTTAGTGTTAAATTTATATTGCTGATTAAATTTGTACAATAATTATTATTCATACATAGTGCAGTTTTTTTACTATTTAGAGCAGGCATCAATTTAGCATGTTCACACAACCGCACGAAAGATAAGTTTGGATATAACCATAACCTAAGTTTTATTTGGCATCTTTAGTCTTTAGCTAAGATTTTCGTTTATAACGTATATTTCATACTCTTAATTATTTATTAATATAATTATGTCATCCATAATTAAAGAAAAAAGTAAAAGGCAAGGACGTGAAGGTACAGCATTATCTTTCAACTTCCACTTATTTTTGGGCAATTGCAATAATTTTTCTTTAACATGAAAATCATAATTAGAAAAATGCAACATATTCTAGCATTTTTAATATTAAAATCATGCGTTTGGTAGCACTTTTGCACCTATAATTTGCAAATCTCTGCTGCAGTTGGAAACTAAAGTATCGATATGTACTGGAAGAATTTTTACTTTTTTTTATTATTGTTACTGGTACAACCCTTCATTGCACAGTAAACCATTGTTTATCACAATCACAAATGGCCAAAATAATTAAAATTAACGTATTTAAACTTATAAAATAATGTATTTTAAAGATGTGTCAAATTTGAATATTTGAAATTTGTCACGGAATGACGTCAGCAGAGGGAGAGAGATAGGGGATCGCATACGCGTTAGCATATCTTGTAGTCTTAGTATCATGCGTTGTTAACACTGTTAGGTTAGCAGCAGCCAGGAGGAGGAGCGTAGCATCAGTCCGTTGAATGCATCAAATTAGTTTTCAACTTTGTTTCCGTGTTGTGACTTTGCTAGTGTAATATTCTACGGTCGGTTTCAATTACGCATACCGTGTGTAATTACAGCCACGATGACATGATGTGAAGCTGTGGATTTCCATGACACAGTTTATGATGGTAACTTGTAACTTGTTTTTAGCTTGAATGTTATAAACGTTATGTTTGAGACTGGTGAGTTTTGCCATTATCTTGATTATATTTTAATACCTAACTACAATTTATTTTGCAATAAACCGGTATAACTAATGTAAAGTAAAAGAAATTGGTTTTACTACCATGGATTAAATTTAGTATTCCGGGATTTTCTGCCAGTAGCGCGGAAACTTTTTTAAATCGCTTTGGAATATGATCGGTTATTCGAAAAAATATTTTATCCAACCTAAGTGCGCGCACAACTGTGAAACAAATACTAAAAAACAACTCTTTTTCCTATACCTACTTTCACCTCTTATTTTTTTCGTAAAAGTTGGATTGGAAATTGGAAAAGTTGTCAGATTCGTTATTAAATTTCGCATCAATATATCGTATGGGGCAAATCGTAGTTAGTTTGTACAGACATATATGAGAATGAAAAAATGCCGCATCGTCAAAGGGGAACTTTGATCTCGTCGACTTTGCATAGGATGCGTAGCCGCATCCTTTGACGATACCTATATCGTCGAACGAAAAAATGCCGTAGCATTTTTTCATTCTGATATATGTCTGTTACAGACAATACGTTAATGTTACCCAGTCCATGTTATATTTACTGTTTAAATTGAAGATTTATTCTTCTATCCTTTAGCTGCAAACTTATCGATGATATCTAACATAAATTATAGTTTAAAAAAACTAAAATGCAACACGCTTTTGAGGGAAACCGAACTAAAAAGTAAAAAAATAATGTTTAACTATTAAGATATTGTTTAATAATGATAAAAGTTCCGCTTACAATATAATTAAATGCTTTTTACTATTTTATTTAAATTTATTTAATTTTATTCAAGTCTTGAAACGTGTATCAATTTGTACTGAAATCGTATGTCCAAATATTTTTACTAAATACAGAACTTTATAGGTACCTTCAAATCAAATATACGCTTATGCTTCCTTTTGGTACTTCCTAATTCCATTATTTTTTAAAATCCCTCTCGTTTCGTTTATAAGTTTCTGGGTATTTTTAGTATGTGACATGCAATAAACAATTAATATTTAATGTTTCTGTAATATTTCAAAATAGTCTTTGATGTTTAGGGTAAAAATAAGCTAAGCTGTTACCTCCGAATTCTTTGAACCTGCTTCAATTTTTCATAAAAATTTGGTATCCTTTTTGCTTTTAAAGTGATGAAAACTACCCGTTCGTTAAAAAGTTAGAAAAAATGCCGTTTTTAACATTTTATGGAGTAGAATAATGATGTGCATAAAGTTAGCAGGCCAACATGCCCAAATCGAAAAGTTGCTATGCTTAAAATTAGCCGCTAATTAGTTGCGAGTCAACCGAATTTGTCGCTATCGTATTTTTTTTCCCGGGGTGCCCTGCTAACTTTATATAAAGTTAGCAGGGCAACTATAATAAAAAAAATCTTTAGCATTGATAGACCATCTAAAATCACTTATTTTCTTTATTCGCTAATTAGTTGCGATCGAATAACGTCGAAAAATTTTTTTTTTTAAAAATAACATGTTACCCTGCTAACTTTATATAAAGTTAGCAGGGCAACATATTTTTACAGGGGAATATTTTTTTTAACTAAAAATATTCAATATTGATAGACCGACTAAAATCACTTTTTTTTTGTCACTAATTAGTTGCGATCGAATAACGTCGAAAATTTTTTTTTAAAACAAGTTGCCCTGCTGAGTTTATATCAAGTCAACACTGTTACAAAATTTATTAAAAAATTAATGAATTATCTTAAAGTAGCAACTAATTGAAAGGAGGCTAGCGACAAATTTTAAAACCAAAAAATTTTGTTAAAACTGACAGATTCAGAGGGTGCCCTGCTATCTTTCCTCACGAAAATGATCATATTTGCCGCGAAAATTTTATTTTCTCTAGCAACTAATTAAGAGGATTAAATTTTTTGGTAATAAAATTTGTCGCTAAGCACCTTTTAATTAGTTGTTACGGAAAAAAATTGTTCGCGATTGAATAATTCCCGTTATTCAAGAAATAAAGTCATTGTGCTAAAAGATAGCAGGGCACCCTCTGAATCGATATGTTATCAGTGGAATTAAAGTTTTTTGGTCTTAAAATTTATCGCTCGGCTCGTTTTAATTAGTTGCCAGGGAAAAAAATTGTCGCGATTGTTTCAAGGCCGTTATTGAGCAAATATAGTCATTTTCGTGCGGAAAGATAGCAGGGCACCCTCTGAATCGCCATTTCATCAGTTGAATTAAAAAAAAATTATGTTAAAATTTGTCTCTTGGTTCCTTTTAATTAGTTGCTACGGAAAAAATTGTTCGCGATTGATTAATTCCCATAATTCAAGAAATAATGTCATTTTCGTGTGAAAAGATAGCAGGGCACCCTCTGAATCGCTATTTCATCAGTGGAATTAAAATCTTTTGGTCTTAAAATATGTCGCTCGGCTCCTTTTAATTAGTTGCTATGGAAAAAAATTGTTCGCGATTTCGCGATTGATTAATTCCCTTTATTCAAGAAATAATGTAATTTTCGTGCAAAAAAATAATAGGGCACCCTCTGAATCGCTATTTCATCAAAAACTTTTTGATCTTAAAATTTGTCGCTCGGCTCCTTTTACGGGAAAAAAAATCGCGATTTTTTCAAGGCCGTTATTGAGTAAATATAGTCATTTCATGCGGAAAGATGCCTGCCCTGCTTCCTCTGAATCGCTATTTCATCAGTGGAATTAAAATTTTTGGTCTTAAAATTTGTCGCTCGGCTCCTTTTTTAGTTGCTAGAGAAAACAATTTTTCGAGATTGTTTCAAGGCAAATATAGTCATTATCGTGCGGAAAGATAGCAGGGCACCCTCTGAATCTGTCAGTTATGAGCTTTAACAAAATTTTTTGGTTTTAAAATTTGTCTCTAGCCTCCTTTCAATTAGTTGCTACTTTAAGATAATTCATTAATTTTTTAATAAATTGTAAGTTAATAAGTAATAAATAAAGTTGATATAAACTCAGCAGGGCAACTTGTTTAAAGAAAAAAATTTTTTTCGACGTTCGCAACTAATTAGCGACAAAAAAATAAGTGATTTTAGTCGGTCTATCAATATTAAATAATTTTTTTAAACTAGTTGCACTGCTAACTATATATAAAGTTAGCAGGGCAGCATGTTATTGTAACCACTGGGGTTTTATCAGATTGACCGATGTTAAAATGAAAGGGAGCGTCGGGGTTGGCAAAAATATGTATACATACATAAATATATACACACATGATCTCATAGTCCTGGGTTCTGTCGTGTGATGCCAGAACACACGATTAAAAAAATGTATGTTATCTCTCGGCAACTAAGTTTTGACATCGTTTTTGCACATTAGGGACATCAACCTAATCATATTCGAAATTTAATTAAAACAAAAGTTCGAATCGCCGCGTCGGCAAAAAACCGCCGCATACCAAAACACAACCCAAACCGCTGTTGCTGCATTTGGTCGAACGTGCTATTCCGTGCACGGGAAATAGAGCGGCCAAATGCAGTCACGATTTCGCGGTACCTCGCGAGTATATCCAGAAGCGCTGCGCCGGTGTACTCGCGAGGACCAATCAAATCACGGGATAAATTAGGAGGGGCCTACGCGACTTCTGATTAACTAGTATAAAAGATCGCGTATGTCGCCGCCACGCCGCCCCCAGGACGTCGTCACGGCGGCGATGTCAACAGCATAGTCCCAGACCTACCTCAAGGGGCCCTGCGGCGCACTTCGGCTACAGCGAGAAAAACGCTCAGTCGAACGTTCGACCTCGCTGCGCCGCCGCAGGGTCCAGAGTATAAATTAAATCGCCGATTCGACACAGCAACCGATGATAAGGATTTTACAAAATTACCCGTTATTATAGATAAAAACTGAAGAATATAAAATACCTACGTTCACGGTCTATGAGCATAAGATATTAGGTATTATCCAAGTATTTAATAGGCACGTAGAATATTTTAAAACCGAAATTAGGAATTGTTAAGTATATACACCGTACTTTCATACGTTACCTACAAATCCATTAAGTCTGATGAATTAATATTAATTAATTGTAAGACATAAGTTAATAAGTCTTTTATTACAAAATAAGTTTTGTTATTATGCATCGCGTTAAATTGTAATTTTTGAGGTTTCTAATTATCATTTTTATGCGACACGAGACAGGTAGGCACGTGGAATTGGTTAAAAAAAACAACAAACGCTAAGACATTATCGCTCCACGGGTAATAGAAACGCGCAACGTAAGTTTCGGATTACTACCGCGAGATAATAAATAAATAATCTATTACTTTTAGGATATGCCGCCGGATTTCTATCTAACGAAATAATATTTGCCCTCGTAAATCTTTCTCAAGAGAAACCGAAAGCGGCGCGCGATTTACGTCGGACGGAATGTTGAGATTTTTTCCCCGTTAAACTAAACGAGCCCTTTACACATTTTTACGAGTTTGCATAAATTGAGCGTTTAAAAAATTGATTACGACCTTTCTCTCTGTCGCTGCTCAACGTAATATTTAACGAACTTTCTTGACTAATTCCTATTCCCAAATCGTAATTTATTCCACGTTACCACGTTATAGTGCTATTGAAATTGTTATCGGCGGCCCTTAGACTAGGAAAACGCCGCAGACGGACGAACGCACCGCGGGTACGTTCGATCATCGGAGCATTGCACCGATGCGCGAGTAGCGCGCCGGAAAACGGGACCGCCACTTACCTCGAAAAATAATATACGTCTCGTATAATCATTGCCGCGAACGCCTCAAAGATTTATTTTCCGCAGACTACTTTTCCATTACTCTCCATTATACTCGAATTGTGGAACGCAAAACTGATACGTTTTCTCGGTAGCCAGGCCGGATTTCGTAGGCAGACACCGAAGAACACTTTCGACGATACCTCTCGAATTAACGATCGAACGGTTCGC
This sequence comes from Tetropium fuscum, assembly GCA_964058915.1. Classification (NCBI taxonomy): domain Eukaryota; kingdom Metazoa; phylum Arthropoda; class Insecta; order Coleoptera; family Cerambycidae; genus Tetropium; species Tetropium fuscum. Next base: position 41,140 of record CAXKVY010001683.1, read on the forward strand.
TTTTTCGTTACCGGCCATACTAGATATTCGTAATTAAATAATTTCGCGAGAAAGGGGGACAAGGGCCGCATATTTTTCGCTTATTATCGTCCGAAAGGTACAAGATTAGCCCGAAACAACGCAACCCTCGCGATCGCATAAAGATTTGTTACTCTGTCAAAGACTCTGTCAGTCCCGACTACCCATATCATATCATTCGCCTCGTACACGGCAAGCGAACAAGACGTGGTAATACGCTATTAAGCAAATAATAAATTAAGCTAGGGTTAATTAATAAACAAATATATTTTCATTTCTTATTATCTATTTAGAATCAATTTATTTTTCATTTTTCATTTTTATCATTAAAGTAGATTAGTATTAGGAGTAGACTAGATAATAACAGCCCTCTGGGCAATATCGGTAGTGCTCGCACCCTACATGCTCGCAACCCCAAACACTCACAGAAGATAACACAAAAACCGCCTCTTAGATGCGAAAACGCCCTGCAGGGCGAAAAACCGTCAGAATAGGACGAAAAACCGCCTTTACAAGGCGAAGAACATAGACTACAGGACACATAAAAAAAAAGCATCACATAAACAGTGGAAAATTCCACCATAACACCGAAACAGGACCCGCAGGTGAGAACATATACCAAAGCAATTTTACAACAACACATTAAAGCACGAAAACTGTAAAACAAAAGTTACGGTAAGTGCAGATAATTTTAACTCTGACTAAAAACAAGACATCTAGCAAAGTACAGTCAATAATATAGCTGATACTTGGAACTACAAGTACAGAGAACTCGGTACTTAGCAAATATCTAACATCTAAATAAAATAAAACGGAAAGTGAAGTCATATCCAACATAGTAATAATATCTGCCAAGTGCAGTGAATACTGAACTCTGCAAAATAAACCATTAAATATAATACCGTTGAAACTGCAGTCAAATTATATACGGCAAGTACAGTAAATTTTACCACAGACGGAATTTCGACTTAGAAAAACTCGTTGTAGCAAGTACAGTGAATTTACTAGACAGTAAGTGCAGAAAACTCTGGACTTAGAGTAATTAAAATAATAGCCAACTTCCCACAGGAACTGCAGTCAAATTCGAAACATATACATATCTAGCAAGTGCAGTAAATCTTAACTCTGAGGAAATAAAAAGCCAAGTACCTACTATAGAAACAGCAGTCAATTCTGACTTAGAACCACAACAAACGTAACAGACCTTGCACAAGAAAGTGCAGTAAATTCGTATAATTTACATAAACTAAAACCTCAACAGCGGTAAAATAAACAGCCACAAACTAACATATAAACACAAGAGAATACTCCCGGAAATGATTCCTAAAGTACTTGAACACACAGGGGCTAAAAGTAAAATTCTAACCCCCAAAAAAAAAGAAACGGAAACGCCCCGGAAAATTATTGAAAGCAAATGGAACTGACACATTTAAAAGCCAATACGAAAACACCACAGCTAGAGAAATAAGGCAAAGGATCCTGGACTTTAGTGGCCCCGGAAAAGGATCAGATATAAACACGGACAATTATAGTGCAAGCATATCAGACAACAATACCACAAATCTAACGGTAAGCTCGAACAATATAAATGATACTAACCTTAGTAGTAACCAAAATTCAAACTCATCCTCACCCAAATCAACACCCAGATCACTATATGTTACACCCCCCATCCTAGAATATAGACCCATAAACTATAATGAACAATACATCCCTACACTAAAAAACACAACCCTAACCACCACCACAACTACCACAACCACAACCAACACCACAACAACATACATTACACACTCTACACCCAGAACATCCCCAATCAATGAAACACAACACATAAGAACACAATTAGGCATAAACACGAATAATGAGACAGTGTTGGAAACAGGGGAACAATCCGAAACTGGGATTGTCCCGGGTGAAACAGGGTTAAATAATATAAGAATAACCGAAAATATAATTATAAAAGACGCTAAATCTAAAACACTCAGCCCAACTAAAACCAAACTAAGCACAAATAAACCACAGAAAGCATATGTAGATACTCCATTGGATATAAGTGCATTTGATTTCGTAATCCCTACCCTAGATACATTAATACCTAAAAAACAAACAGAAAAAATAACCCCACATGCGTTATTCCCAGAAATACATATTAACCACAATACTGAGGATATGGTCTCTGAGACTGAAAAATCGCAACCCCTTAGTAGCAACCCTTTTATAACCCCACACGATAGAAATAAAAACACTAAAATACATCATCCTCATCCGAGGACATAGACACAGAACACATGAGAAAGAAAAAAAAAAGAACCTCAACAACACCAAAAAACAACCGCAGTAAGGATGATGATATCATGATAGTCAACTCAGAACCAGAAACGACACAAATTCAAAAAAAAACCGTACAATATCAAAAAATAACTAACAAAGATACAACTAATAATCATAGAGACAAACTGCCCCCCCCCCATTCATATATATACAGACTCACAGGCCAATATAGTCAAACATATCAGAAATAACACAGATGATAACACAATTTTCAAGTATAATAATAACTCACTAATATGCTATACTAAAACCTCCAGAGATCACGGTAGAGTCATAAACCTACTAAATAAAGATAAAACAGAATATTATACCCATAATATGAGCAATATAAGACCAATTAAGGTAGTAATTAAATATATACCGTCAGATACCCCAGAAACTGATATCGAGGAAGACCTCAGATTGCAAAATTTACCCTTTTTAAACATTGCCAGGATAATGGTCAGTAGAGATGGCAGAAAAGTACCATCAAACATCCTCCTGGTTACTATCCCTAGAGAGGCTGCACCGGAGTTCTATACGCTCAATGAGCTGTGCTACTATCGAGTCACTGTTAGTGAATATAACAGGCCCGAAGTGGCACAGTGTCATCGCTGCCAGTACTTCGGGCATGCCTCACAGTTATGCAACAGAAAGCCAAGATGTATTAAATGCGGAAAAGAACATATAAACAATGTATGTAATGCAACAAACTGCGTCTGCGCAAACTGTGGTGGTGAGCATCCCGCAAATTACAGGGGATGCCCAGCCTACAGGGAAGCGAAAGAAAAAATTACAAATATTAGACTGGCTAGGGATGGTAACCAGAGAGTAAACACTGCTCAACCGCAAAAACAGGTGAACATGGCGGCTAGGAACACATACACAAAACAGACTGACAACGACAATAACAACGGAAATATAGACACACAGGCGCAAGATAATATAGCTAAATGGAACACATTCAGAAACAAAGAAAGAGCACAACGTGCACAACAAAATCAGAATAAACAAGAAGCTACTGAAGCAGATAGCCCTTACAAAGACATAATCAACTTTATCAAAAATTTAGACCTCACAAAAATATGGGATACCATTAAAAAACTATTTATAGAAATTAAAAACAAAGACAATCCAATTGACAAAATCATTGCAGTAATAGAAGCGCTAACTAGCCTATTTTAAAATCAACCAACAATAGCTACAGACATGAACATAACAATGAACAACAAACGTAACGGACTAAAAATATTAAACTTTAATGCAAATGGGATACATAGACAAAAGACAGAACTCACAATACTACTGCAAGACGAAGACGTAGACATATGCATGTTGACAGAGACCAAACTGACTGATACCACACAATTCGCCATCAGGAACTACCGGGTTATCAGAGAAACCCGAGCTGCAGGAACCGTAGGCACCGCATTAATCATAAAAAACAATATAAAACACCACCAAATTATAATACCGCAACTCAACACACTCGAAGCCACAGCGGCAATAATAGAGATCAACAACAAACAAATTATGGTCATCGCTTGCTACCGCTCGCCAAACAAAACTTTTATTAGTGCGGAACTTGCGCTCCTCATGACTGCGCACAACAGCGTGATCCTTTTCGGAGATCTGAACTGTAAACACAGATCATGGAACTATGAGCTAGAAAGCTGGCAAGAGAACTGGGCAGGAACTAAGCTTCACGAGTACCTAGCCAAAAACTTAGACATAAAAATAGTAGCCCCGGATATTCCTACTAGAAGACCACCTGCTAACTCAAAAGTAGACATAGGGCTAATCAAAAATATTAACTGTCATATTGAAGCCAACACTTTAATAAAGTTAAATAGTGACCATTACTCAGTCATCACAAACATAGAGTTACCACATAACAAAATCCCGATACCAGTCAGATACTTCGAAAAGGATCACGACTGGGACCTATTCCGGAGTTACCTGGTGGCGAACACTACAAATAATCCCATTTGCGATACCCCGGCTCAAATAGAAGTCGCAGTCGGCAAAATCACAACGCTGATAAACCGAGCTATGAATGTCTCCCTAATAAAACGTAAAACCTCATCCTACACTAATCAACTGCCTTGTCATATAATCAATTTGATAAAAGACAAAAATAAATTAAAGGTGCAATACCACAGAACAGGCAACCCACAAACCAAAACGCAAATCAATCAAATGCAAAAAACAATCATCAAAAACATAAAGGAATACTATAACAACAAGATTTATGATGAGGCAGTCTCCCACGCCCATGATCCTTATCACATACCAAGAATGTTCACCAAAAAGTCCTTCGATATCCCACCATTGACCACATCCACTAAAATAGCGCACACAGACTCTGAAAAAGCGGAAATGCTAGCGGAACAGTATCAAGCGCAATTTACACCAAATCAAATTAGGCTGGACAATTTTAACCTGGCTATGAGATATCAACAACACATAAATACAAGTCAACTAAGTCCCAATGAAAAGCCAGTATACTTTAAGCCATCACAAATAAGAAGTATAATCAACAACATCCCCTCCAAAAAAGCACCAGGCCTTGACAACATTAAGAATTATGCGCTAAAAAAGTTACCCCTAGCACCAATATTAAACCTCACAAAAATATACAATGCGACCCTAAAATTAATGTATTATCCAAGTCGATGGAAACAATACAAGATAATACCGATTAAAAAACCAAATAAAAGGGCTAGACACCCTTCCACTTATAGGCCAGCATTTTATCAGCGCTGGCCAAAATCCTAGACACACTAATTTTAGAGGAGGTACTGGCCTTCACCGAGGTGAATGACATTATCAGTGAGAGCCAGTACGGCTTTAGAGGAAAGCACTCAACAACCTTGCAACTTTTCAGGGTCTGTGAGCATATTACATCCAATTTTAACCGCAATCATAGCACGGCATTAGTCACGCTGGACTTAGAGAAGGCCTTTGACAAGGTATGGCACCCAGGGCTGCTGCTGAAATTACAACAAGCGGGGTTCCCCGAACGAATCATCAGGCTAATAAAATCATATATAACTGGAAGAGAATTCCAAGTATCAATAAACGATACCTACTCCAAACCACAACCGGTACGGTCAGGGGTTCCCCAGTGCTCGTCTCTGGGACCGATACTTTTCAATTTATATATAAATAACATACCTTTACCTGAAGATGCCAGACAAAAAATAGCCCTCTATGCGGACGATACAGCCCTGGTTGCCCACTCTAGGTCACAGCAATTAGCTGAGTCCCTAGTCCAAAGACTCGTAAATAAGACAACTGACTTCTATAGGAGCTGGGGTCTGCACATCAACCCGACTAAAACGCAAGCCGTTATGTTCACCACAAAGACACCCCGAGAACTGGTAGGACTAAGAGTCAGCAATACCCAAATTGGCTGGAGTGACGACCTGGAATATCTGGGAGTCACACTGGACAAAGGACTTAAATTTACTAAACACCTAGATAAAACAACAATAAAATATAACACCAGATATTACAAACTCCACTACGCAATGAAAAACATACCACTGCATATGGCAAACACAATCTACAAAACATATTTAAGACCGGTATTAACATACGCGGCACCAGTGTGGCTCCCCCTTATCTCCAGGTCGGCACAAAGCAGACTCGAAGTTCTACAGAATAAATCACTAAGAGCAATCACTGGTCTACCCGCATACACAAGAATCATAGACCTCCTCAACTACACGGGAACTCCAAGGGTCTGTGACTTTGCATTACAAAGGCTATGCGTAAACTTTAAAAAAAACCTGTTTCAACTTGACAACCCCAGTCTAGACAGCGCCAAAACCCCTAAGTTCGTGGAACACCCCCTGTTTGCGGCACTTAACTATTATTACAGTAACGAACCATAGCAACAACACACAAACATAAGTCCAAACATAAGGAACACAAATCCCAACAAACAAACCCCATTCCTAACCTAAGCATACAATATCCATATGATACCCAGATGTTTGTTAGCCAGACACGGCATCCCGATCAGAACTCTATTGTACTCAGCAACCGGTAGGAGAGAAAAAAAAAAAAAAGAGAAGGGGTCGGGGTAATACCACCACCACTAACACTATTAAAAAAAAAAAAAAAGACACCCTACCGGACTGCAACCCACTAACTAACATAAACCGCTACGAACAGAGAGCCAAAGAGCACCGATATGCAATGAAATAGCACAACCAGGCTAAAGTACCTTAAAGAAGGTAGAGCTAAAATATAGTTAACAGAACGACGACAGCAACCAGTCTTCTCTGATATGTCCACAGACACATATCTACGAAGCATCAAAACAAAAATCCTGAACGTCCTGAGACAACAAACGTCCTGAGACACGTATCTACGAAGCATCCACGCCAAGATTCCACATCCAGCTATACGCTCACGTCGCCTTGCGACATTGCTCCCAGCAGCACAATCACTTCCGCTTTTTCGCAACCAGATTTCCACGTCGCCTTAGTGACACGGCTCTTGCAGCCCCCATCCACGTCGAGTTCTACTCACCTTTCGAAACCAGATTTCCACGTCGCCTTGCGACACTGCTCCCGCAGCACTCGCCGATGAGACGCAGTCATCGTCGAACCAAACCACGCATAATTCGCATTACCGAATCCTTTGCACGACAAGCATACCAGAACCCCGCTTCCAAGGGTTCTACACTCAACGTCCTCGACGGTATCTCCGAATACCAAAACAAATCCAAGAAGCTGCCGCCACCTTTGGTGTTCGGTCCAGGGCAAACGGCGCCCATCTACAACATAAATTGTAGCCCTGCGATGCAGAATACCCCAACAAAAAGAGAGGCGAGTACACGTATTATAAGGAATCGGTAACAGTTGTCCCGAGACGCGAAACTTTTCACACGTTCGTTTTCATCGCATAACTCAATTCTACAATATTAATTACCGTTCACAATTGGCTCTTTAGCTACGGAAATTTATATAACGGTCATCGTCATTTAAATCAAAATCTACAATTCGTGTAAAAAATTCGTATTCGGTTACCTACAAGAATCGCATCCAAGACATCAGCATTTTCTATAATACTCTTGATTGTAAATATTTGGGCTGAAAATCTACTTTATAACAAAATATGCGTTTCTTCCGTTTTTAATTAGTATTGATTGTGTACATTTTGGCAATCGTTACGCAATCAATATTACGTTCCGTTAAAGCATAAATTTTTATTTTATTAATAATATAAGAATTTACCGTTTTTCGTTATTATTATTCAGAACATAACTTTCGTTTCGTTTTTAAGAGAACATACATTTTTTATTTCTACATTTTTTAATCACTAACGTTTTGTTGAGGCATTATTTCGTTAATCGCCAAAAAATTAATTAGTGTTTTCTTCTAAATTTTGGATATACCTTTACCTTGGATTAACTTCACCATTTGGACCAAAATTCAAAATTATAAGGAGTGGTAAGATTACAAATTCTTTCTTCCAAATTTCTGGGTGAAATTCCGCAAGTTGCTAATAAGAAAAGGGCCCTCGAACTCTGCCCTAAAGTAGCTCTCAGTCTCCGACTAGTTAGACGGGACTAGTGGCCCTAACTACCACTAGTGGCGCCCATTTGTCTACAAAAATTAACGTAAAATTCATAAAATTTTTAATTGTTTTTTCTAACGAAAAACAAAGGGTTTTAAACCCCTAAACCTAGGGGTATAAATTCTCTCGTCCTAAGAAGGGGCTTAATATTTCTAATCTTGTGTCAAAAAGATAGGAAGAGAGAAAAACAGTTCGTCGCGTATGCTTTAAAGTTAGAAGGGGAAATCTTAATACTGATACATGGAGATTTAGCTTACCTTAGATGCTCTCATGATGTCGATGTTAATCCTATATGGCTCAGTGGCGGCTCGTGGTCTTAATAGTGGGTGAAGCGGAGCGGTTAGAAGCGCCACAGGATAGCGCCGCAGGCGAATTTTTCTTGGATGCCACGCCCTAATTTGCCGAGAATAACAACAACAAAAACACAATAGAAAAGCTAACTTACCCGCACTTGACTCGTGAGACTTTTGGTTGCACATAACAATGTATCTACTTTTTAAATACAAGGTCTATTCTTCGATCTTTTAAAGATGCAAATTTATCGATGATATCGTCATAAAATGGATCCACACTTATTAAGTTCATTTAAAAATCCTTCTTCAATAGAAATTTTTGCTAAGTTAGTAAGCCTGTTTTCTGTCATTGAGTTTCGTAGATATGTTTAGATTCTTTTTAAGCAAGAGAAACTACGTTCCACTGATATGCTGGTAGAGGGAATTGTCACAATGAGACCAAATCATCTTGAAGCTTCCTTAAAAATGTCTCTATTTTCGTATAACATTTCTAACATTTGATCCAACTGAATATTGCGGTAATTTTGATCATTATAAATGAGGCCTAGTTCATTTTTTAGCCTTGATAAATCAGAAAATATGGTAGGAAAAAAAGTTTTTAAATTATTCAATGATTCCATTGGAAAGTCTTTTGAATACTCTTCAAACCTTGATGTGTCCATCAGTGTAACAAAAACAATTTTATCCATGCCTTGAAATCTTGTATCAATTTGTCCAGAAATAGTATCTAAAATTTCATAATACATAACTTTGTACTTCTCGAAGATTTCTTTGGCCGTCAAAGTTTTTCGTCCATCGCAATAATTAGTTGGTACTGACACCCTTTTACTGATTAAATCAAATAATTTTTGAAAAAATATCTCATTTCTTTTTGCATTTAAAAGCTGTTGGGTATTCCTAATTTGTTTTATACAAAGATTAATATTTAGTGAGCGTTTCTGTAATATATCAAAAAGAATATCAGTGATTTCGAAAATGCCGCTAAAAATAGCAGTTAAAAAAGCAAATTCAAAATTATTGAGATTATTTAAAAAGCCCACGCTTTGAGTTATTGAACTTTGATCCGAAGTTCGATCATCTTTAATTTCGGTAAATAATTGTTTTAAGCCATCCCATTCATTATTAATAACGTTTACAATCTTAGAATTTGATGTCCATCGCGTTGTAACAGACGTGGGTATCCTTTTTTTATTATTGTGTCAGCTACTTGAGTTCTCTTTGTAGAATGATGAAAAAAAGAGGGAAAACTATTTACATTTGCGAAAAAAATACGGCATTGTGGTATAGTACTGCAACTCTGTTGAAGCACTAAATTAAAACGGTGGGCTGCACAGTGTACAAAAACGGCCTGTGGAGCTTCAATTTTTATTTTTGCTTGCAGACCATTTAAATGCCCTGACATGACACTAGCGCCGTCAAAACACTGGCCCACTAATTTTGAACGGTAATCGTATTTTTCAATTCGATTTGTAACCAAATCGAAAAGAGCATCCGCTGTTCGGTCAGCGGACATCAACATCAAAGAAGCCCAAAAACCGTTCAACTAACTTTCCTGCACTACTAACATATCTTATAATTATGCTGCACTGAGACTTCTGAAGAATGTCTGTTGAGTCGTCCACTTGAATAGAAAAAAAATTGCAGTCTTTTATTTCGCAATCTATATGTTCATCGATGTAATCCGAAATACACTCTATTAACTCGTTTTGAATTGTTTTTGAATTTGCAGAAAAAATAGAAGATATCTTTTTGTAGGAGATATCTTCTGTCGATGAAAATCAGATTCATTATGCCCCCGAAATGCCAACTCTTGTTTGCCTAAATAAACAACGGCACGAATAGGTAACTCCATAAACCTTCTATTTAAAAGGACATTGTCATTAAAAATGTTTAGATACAACCTGGAATTTTCCTTTAAAGCGTCTTCAATTGTACTGAGGTTTTTCTTTAATTTTACCAGCTATAATGCACAGTGAATGTGATCCGAAGAACCTTCATGCCTACTACAACCCCTTGTCACGTTGCCAAAATTATTAAAACCTTCTTTATTCCATACACTTGATTTTACACCTACAGTCAAACAGGGCATATAAAATAGTTTTTTTTTAAATAAACACTTCCACACAACCACTTATAATCAGAATACCACTGATTTCGAAACCTACGAACAAAAACTCTGTCTTTTGATTTTCCTTGTTTTTCTATTTCAAGAAAAGGCTTATCAGGTCCCTCCGTATTTAAAAAGTTTCTTTTATCTTCGTTTATCCACTGGAAAAGGGCGTTTCTAACAAAATGCAAATCGGGTCGTACAACGGAAACATTTCTAAAATAATGCGCGACGCGATGTAAATTTGCTTCCGTTGATTAATTTTATAAGAAATTAGGTAAATTATATGTTTTTGTATAAAAATATAGGTTGTTTTTATATAAAATAGAAATGTTTTTATATAAAATAGAAATTTTTATTAATTTAAAAAGACCTAGTTTTGTTTATAAGTTGAAAATTGTAGGTGAAGCGGCGCTTCACCCGCATCACCTGACGAGCCGCCACTGGTATGGCTAAAACCTCATATCATCACTAAGATTCGCGAACTAACTTTGTCGGATAATATTGAATTTCGTTGGTCAAGAGATTAATTCAAATAACTTCCAACCAAAATATATATTTAATGTTTAACAGAATAAATTAAACAAGTTATAAATTTGGATACTTAACCCAATGCGTCGCGCAAACAATAAATCTATCAGAATGAAAACAAAGCTCATCACTAGGGTTAAGTAGACCTGACTCTAATAGAACAATTTTGAGTGACTTTCCGTTCATTAAACTATTTGATTTTGAACCCGAATTTACTATCTGAAAACCTGCCGGAAAACTGAATAATTTTGGCTAAGATTGTTGCTCCAGTCCTCGCTGGGCGGGACCAAAGCCGATCTTTCCCCTTTAAGTAATCCTACTTACCGGAGTGAAATCTCAACCAATCCTACGGGACCTACTTAACCCCTTACATAATCTCAGGAAACTATTCCCGTACGCTAACTACATCTGGTTGCAAAAATAGAAACTAAACATTTTACATGAAATTTGGATGATTAATAATAAAATACTTATATGGGGTAGCCCGTTGTACACATAAAGAGAAAATCCCATGAAAAACTCTTCTTGGGCTTTGATAATTTATTTTCCAAAACAATACAATTATGGCATTTCTGAGATACTCTTTCTGCATTAATTAGTTAGCTGTTTGGCCATTTTGCCCATACCCGGAAACATAAATTAACATTGACACTTATTTATGATTATGGTCGAATCTTTTTCGTGCCGCTTTATGGGTAGAACCTGTTCCTTTTACAATAGGACAATTGCTTTCAGATATTTTACTTTTTGGTAGTTACACATCTGTTTACGATTACGAAGTTATGCATTTACGAAGTTATGGAATTTTGCTAAGACCGTACTTAAGAGTTCAGTCTGCAAAGCACACAATAGGTGCAGGAGTAAATTCTTTTGAAATGACAGTAGCTGGAGGTGGAGTTTATTATCCTTTCGGTAACCTTTAAACCTAACAAAAATTTAAATCGGAGGATAATACAGGTTGGTCGCCAAACTAATAAAAAATATGAAAATCTGTTCCTCATGCCTTACTTAAAATGTTTATAATGCTCATAATGTACCTTGCTGTGTTGTTGCGAAACTATATAATCTAAAATTTGGGAATCGCTGAGACTTTTTTTTATAATATATCTAGTTTGTTATATTGTTTCAGTACCTATTGGCGTCACGATTCTACATTGAAAATAGTGTTTACATACCTTCACATATATAGGAAAATAAATAAAACAAATTATTATATTATATTATTTCCATGACTATGATTATCATGACTATGAAAGTTCTTTAAGATTGTATTGAAACTAACTTTATTTAAAATAATTTATAAAAATAATTAATTGTATTTCAATTTCTAAATAAAATCTGAAATAATACTGATTTTTTATTCCTTTGTCTGTTTCACTGAGTCAAAAATAAAATATATGAACAAATAAAAATAAAATATTTTCATGACAAAGGTTTTATGTGTTTTTATCAAATACTGCTATATGAAATAGCCTTAATATGAATTATAATAATTCAACCATTTGGTGTTGTATGTACCTAATACCATGTAATAATGTAATACCATGTGATGCTGTTATTTAAATGCTGTCCATGATAATACACGTAAAACGGGGCCACAAATCACACTGAATACGCGTACAGCGGACTCGCAAATTCATCGCAGATGCCGCCAGCTCCTAGGACGATAAAATCGGTAAAAGAGCCACATAATTAAAAATACTTAGAATTTACATATTTAAACGAATTTTTTTTCGGTGGTATATGTAATCATAATCTATGTCGTAGCGTTTTTTGTTTTCCATTTTTTTTACTTTGAAATTTCAAAAAATCGTAGAAAAAAAACTATTTACTTTTTTTAAAAATATCACACGCAGCGACACAGATTGTACTTTTCTCTATATATGTTTAAAATTTCATAACCTAATCTTTTTTAATAACGCTACAGTTATATGGCTACGATTTTGTTTTTCACGGTCACAGACAGAACTCTTAAAGAAAACACTACAAGATGAATTACTCATTTAATGTGGACCTTCTTAGAATTCTCTAAGTAATAAACTGAGGATTTCTTGGGTCGCTATTCCTTTCCGAAAAGAATTATGGCCTGCCTTTACCATTTTGTTACATTATTTAAAAAAAAAATTAGACGCAACTAATTAGCGGCTAATTTTAAGCCTAGCAACTGTTCGATTTGGGCATGTTGCCCTGCTAACTTTATGCACATAGAATAATTCTTCTTTCAGTTCTCGAATTTGTAAATGGGTATTTGACATTTATGTAGGTATGTATATACACGATACAAAATCATGTGGAAGGGAAACATTTTTTGCTCCAAAAAATGCGATTGTTTATAACCCTTAATTTTGAAGTTACAGCGTCCATTCAACAACCGTTTTACAAGTAATTTCAAAGGCGATAAGCTCATATACATACCTACATTTCAATATGCCCAAACGGCTCAGTGAAGGGTTCAGTGGGTAGTTCAGTGAAGGTCAAGGGCTCAGGAAGGTGGTTCGCGCACTATAATGCAAACTTCTAACAGTTATATTTCCGTTAATTTTTATCCTAGAGAAATAGAAAAAAATCCAAAATTTGTTAAGGAAGAACCGACATATACGTTTTTCATTTTCATCATATTTTTTTCGAAAAATACGCATTCTAACGCGGTCAAAGTTTTGCATACTTAATACTAAAATAAAGTAATTTGTAAAATAGTCGACATCTTAACTCGCTTTTGTCTGGAATTTTGAGGGCCGAATGTAGCTAGTGAGCAATCAATTTTTTTGATCTAATATTGTCTGGCATTTGAATAAAAGACTGACATTGATAAATAATTCACCAGTAAAAAATACCAGACGGTTTTCAATGGCCGAAAAGGTGGGGATGGGGGTTAACTTGCAAAGAGAAAAGTACAATTTTCCACGTTCTCTTTTTGTCTGGCAATCAAAAGAATGAAGGGTTTTCTTTTAAAAATAACGCTTAACAATTGCCAGATATTAGTCACACTCCGAAATTGACTCCCGTGGAAAATAATGAGGAAATTTTGGAAAGTTTTCAGCGATTTTAATTTGCTTGGTAGCGCGGTAAGTTAAAGATCACACATGCATTTATAACTAATTTTAATTTGGCAGATAAATTGGAATTTGGAAAAACGTTGCCAGACGAAGGAAAACTGACGGAACGAATCGACGGAAAAATATAAAATTTTCCACGTTTTTCCACAAAATTTTCGAAAAAAGAGGTAGGTGATTCTAAAAAAATAAGATATTTATGTTAGAATCACCTACGTATATAATATAATAGTCAATCTTTTAGATTGACTATTATATTTTTTCTCTGGCATTTTGTATTTCTATTGCTAATAAGTGTACAATGTTCGTACTTAAATTAAAAATGACAGACAAGTTAAGTAGTTCGAAGATTGAAAAATAAAGAATTGTTTTTCTGTAAACACATTCGGATTTCTTGTTTCTGCGCGATTGTACCGGCCTACTTGTTGCTATGACGGCAAACAAATTGTTTTCGCGAGTTGACGTGTTGACATGTTAATAAAGCTAAACTGTCAAAGTTAGTTGGCTAACACAACAAAGAGGTTTTGTGTTAGAAACAGTGTTCCAACAAGAAAGTAAGTATGTACATTGTACAACTTATTAACAAAATGCCAGACAAAAAAATCTTATTTTTTTATATTGACATGTGTGTAGGTGTGACTCCAATTTAAATTTCCTTATTTTTTCAAAACTTTTTTCCAAACAGGTCAACTTGTATCGCATTTGTTAGGTGTATATACACGTATTTTAAATAGAAATACGAAATGTGACACGAAAAAAAATGTGGAAAACTTTGTACCTATTTCTTTGTCATTTTTTTAGTAATTAATAAATTATCGAACAAGTCAACTTGTCTGGCATTTTTTAGGTGTGCATGTACACGATTTTAAAATAGAAATATGAAATGCCAGACAAAAAAAAATGTGGAAAATATTATATTTCTTTGAATTTTTTTATTTATTAATAAATTTTCGAAGAGCACAACTTGTCTGGAATTTTTTAGTTGTGTACGTACGCGTATTTTATATAGAAATACGAAATACCGGTCGAAAAAAAATCGAGAAAAATTTTATATCCGTTTTGTATGTTTTTTATTTATTTATAAATAATGGAACAGCCAAACTTGTCTGGCAATGCAGCATGGCCGCTTTTAGGCTATTGCATCCATTTTGCTAATCTTAATTTTTGCATTTTACTATCGCTCAAAACTCCGCAATTTCCGCAAAATTTTTCTGCGGGAAGCTCAACTTCGAACTGTGATTACCATATAATAATTTTTCACCATTACTTTCGCAAGTAAACGTTTCATTATCTCGATTGCCAGATAAAACGAAAACGTGGAAAATTGTACCTACTTTTCTCTTGCAAGTTAACCCCCCCCACCGGTTACCCAACCCAACCCAACCGGTTAACCGGTTTTTAATATCCAAATATTAAAAACCGTCTGTCATTCTTTATTGGTGAATCAGGCTTTATAAGTTTTTCCCGAGAAATGCAATAGTTTTCCGTTATTTAACGTTGAATATTTCGAACCAAATTGTTGCAAAAAAGTCTTCTACAACGCGCCGTAACTTACTTTAATTTGGACCTAGCGCATTCATAAAAAAAACTATCTATTTTCTTATAAGCTTTATTTTTGGCCGTCGCAACTTTTTTGAGAGAACGCCAAGTTTTCGAGTTCCTTGCAAAAAACCGTGCATTTTCACACGTCTTCAATCGAGAATAACTCGAAAAATATCGATATACCTAGCGCAAAAACTTTATAGAACATTTTTTTACTCTAAATTTGCCCCTCTATCCAATATTTTAAGTTTATTTGAAGGTTGTATCCCTATTGCTCATTTAGGTATCCCCTAACTATTCAGCAAATTTCACGTTAATTGGTCAAGATACAAAGAACTGGTGGCGGAAAATTTTTAATGACTGGACTAATGTTTCCTATACAAAAACAAATGAAATGCCCATTTCTTTCGTTTGTGTAAGTTCAACTAAAGTACCTACCTACACACATCCAAAATATTATTATATACACTTCTGTCTTGGCTATCGAGTATTGCGTTTACTGTTAGCGTCACGGCATCAGTCTCGTTGAATGGCCGGCGGCCGTCCGCTGTAATGTAAAATATGTAGTTCTAATTAACTGGTAGCCGTAATGCACCGGTTCGGTTGTGCATAAAATAGTTCCCAACTTTGGCTCTATGTTGCATGTTGCTAAGTTTCAATTACGCATAGGTATCCTGTTTAAATTACAACCACGTTGAATTGACCTGAAGATGTGATTTCCCCTACACAGTTTATGATTGGTAAAACTTTTGTTTTGCGCTTGAATATTATTATAAACTCCATTTTTGGGTCTGGTGAGCTGCCATTGTCTTGTTTATACTTATTAGACTACCTACCTTCAATTTATTTTGCAATAAAGAAATAAGTTTTATCACGACTGAGATTAGGTAAATGTAGTAGTCCGGTAGTTAAAGCATTACTAAGGAAATGTCTGCCAGTAGCGCGCAACCTTTTTGAATATGTTCCGAATATTTTAGAACGGAAAGTTGGCGGTTGCCGCTAGCCGGATGTTTTGATTTCGCGTGGAAAAAATAAATAGCCACGACACGAGGCTATATAATGACAGTTGTCATTATTACTGTCATTATTTTAAAATGACAAAGTATTTGTCTGGAAAAGTAGATATTTGTTTAGTTTTACATCTTGATTTGGGAGTCTACTGTATGTATGGTGGTGCATTTTTGATGGGTGATGACATCTTTAATATTTAGGTGAATTAAAATATCACGTATTTTTTATAATAATAAGTGTAAAAGTGTTGCGAACATTCAGAAGTGCGTGTGAGAATATTGCTACGAGTGTTGAATGGAAGAATTAATTACCTATCAAGTAAAACAGAAAGGGGTATGTAACGAGAACGTATTTATAGTTAACTTGATAAAAAAAGTGCCAGGTCGTAAAGTAATGCTAAGCGGTGCCCCAGTGACCTTGAAAATGAGTGAAAAGACCCTTTTTCATATTTTTTTAAATCAATAAATCGATTTCTTAAATCATTCTAAAATTAAATCAATCTGAAAATGCGTGTGTAAATTCACAGATCTCGCAATCCTTGCAACTATCGGAGACATTGGAAATCGGACAATGGAAAACATTATATTTGAAACATAATATACCGCTCCTTTCGAGTTGTTTCGAATACTAGTTAGTGCAGTCTGCATACGGATTTGGACCCTTAAGTAGTGGAGATACAGTAAACAAAAATATGTAAAAAATCTCAATTTTTCCGTAGAATTCAATAAACCAAAATATAAACAACTGGCACCTCCAGGTCTCATAGTAAATTGTGCCCAAAGTTGGCCAAAAACGGTTTTATCCATTTTACTCTATAAAATGAAAACAAAGTTTATACAAAAGTTGTAGAACTATTAAATACGGATCGATCTGTGGAAATCCGATGTCAAAAAATTCAAAAATAAATTATTTGCAAAAAATCGTTAACAATCGCGATTTTTTGAAACGCTCATATCCTCGTGACAACAAATCATTTTTTCACGAAACTTGGTGAAAGTGTAGCTCTCTACTAACTCAAAAGGACATTTTCAAAAAAATTTAAAATATAAACCTTTTGCAAACTTTTTTGCTCTAACCGAATTTTAAGATTTTGTAATTTTTGACCACTCCGTATAGTAAACACAATTTTTGTCGACATTACTTCAGGCAAGCAAAAAGTTTTATAAATAATAGCGTGTTCCCGAAAACTAAACATTTTTTGAGATTTTGTAATTTGTGACCACCCCGTATAAAAAATATGATTTTTGTCGACGTCATTATTATTTTTTGGGCAAGTAAAAACTTTTGTAAATAATAACATATTCTCGACAATGTAAAATATTATACATGGTGATCAAGAAGTACAAACTTTACTCTTACCCAATTTTAAGATTTTGAAATTTTTGACTACCCCGTATCATAAACATAATTTTTGTCGACCTTACTTTAGGTAAGCAAAAACTATTATAAATAATAGCGTTTTCCCGAAAATAAACATTTTTTGAGATTTTGTAATTTGTGGGGGTGGTCACAAATTATATATAATTTAATATATTGTATAAAAAATTGATTTTGTCGACGTCGTTACTATTTTTTGGGCAAGTAAAATTAACGGAATTACTACTTATATTATATGTAAGGGAACTTTACCCTTAGGAGAGGGTTGCAGGGTGAACAACTATTGAATTTACAAACTTTAATTAGTACTACTCGTTAAAGTACATATATAATTCGATCCGATACAAGCATATAAATTAATATTCTTAAGGCACCTAAATAATGACAGATATTTATGTGTCTGTAAACAAATCATGACAAAAATGACAAAATTAAAAAAATTGAACCATACAGATTCATATTGCAAATTGTCAAATCAATTTCCAGACACGAAATAAATTTCACGAAATGTTCAAATAGATTTTTTATGGATTTTTAAAATATTTTTATTTTTTGGTTTACTACGCCACTGCTACGGACCTACAAATTATTATGCCCTATGAAACAGCTTAAGCGCATGTCTTGTGCGTGTTCCATAGCGGGAAAATTCCACGACAAGTTCAAATAGATTTCCTATGGATTTTTTAAGTTTTTCTAGTTTTTGGTATACTGCGCCACTGCTACGGACCTACAAATAATTTCGACCTATAAAACAGCTTAAAAATGTGTCTTGTGTGTGTTCTATGGCGAGAAAATTCCACGGCAAAGTGTAATAGATTTTCTGTGGATTTTTAATTTTTTTTTAGTTTTTGGTATACTACGCCATTGCTACGGACCTACAAATAATTTGGACCTATGAAAAAGGTTAAGTATATATCTTATGTGTATTATATAGTGAGAAAATTCCACGACAAGTTCAGATAGATTTTTTATGGATTCTTTAATTTTCTTTTTCATTTTTGGTATACTATGCCACTGCTACGGACCTACAAATGATTTAGCTCTTATGTGTGTGTGTTTAATAGCTAAAAAGTAGCACGACAAGTTCAAATAGAATTTTTGTGGGTTTTTAACATTGGAAATGTTTATGTTTAGACAAGAGTATATGGGTACCAAGTTAGAAGTTTTCGTTCAAGGCCAAAAGACAGCGGTGTCGGGATCGAGTGACGCAATACATGTAGATATCGCAGCGATCGGCCTTCTAGCGGCGTGAAGAGTACTGGGGAGTGGGGAGTATTCAGTGCAGCTATATTGGAAGAGGTGGCGCATTTCTAGTAGTGATGGGAATAATCGGGATATTTTCATAATCACAATTTTCAAAAATTTAATAATTCGAGTGTATTCGTTTACAACCCTACGAAAATTAAAATAAAAGAACAAGTGTAGGCTACAAACGTATATTATTCTAAACTAACTAACAAAACCTCTACATATTATTCCTTTCATAGGGCCGTCAAAGCAGCCCATAAATACTTTACAGTTATCGAAACTGTCTCCCCCTGAAGGCAATTAAATACGTCTACCTTACACAAACAATAAACATATCGCTCAGCTGGTACGGTCCTATCCTAAAAGAGTCGACACCGGGCATTAGTGTTTACACGAATTTGTAGTATATACAACATGAGTAGGTTCCCATTGTCAATTATGATATCAAAAATGAAATCATAAATCACTAAATAAGAGATTCTGATTTAGCTAATGAACGGCCGCGTTTTAAGAATATACATTTAGCAGCATGAATTTGAATAATGAATTTATTATTTGAATTGTTTCTTATTTATAATTTTTTAAATAAAAAAGAATGCCTGACAGCATTCACTGCATAATTCCCCATCGTGAAAGCTGCCTGGGTCACTTGGCCGCTAGTGTTTATTAATTATTAATCTTATGAATATTAGTTTTACCTGTAATATCAAAACTGTTGTAACGTAAATAAATTCCGTTCCGTTTTGTGGCAAATGTTTGAATTCCTATATCAAATATTTGAAATAAAACTGCGCGACCTGGTAGAAATTTACCGCGACTCACCCCCTACTTTTCCCCCGCTACAAGCATGCACATTTATACGCGAGTTCGGCAAAAATTCTTTTTTTTCCTTATCTGCCGGCTTCACCTTTAGTCTGTCGACCTTACGCTCTCGAAGATATATCTTGGTTATAACAATGCAGTGATTCAAAGTTACCAGGTATGGTCTTTTATATTTTATGATCATTAATATATATATATATATATATATATATATATATATATATATATATATATATATATATATATATATATATATATATATATATATATATATATATATATATATATATATATATTTAATTTAAATTTTATTTGATTTTGGACTACCTACCTGCTGATTTTGAGTCACTGCTACTGTTTTACCGAATGGTAGAAAAACTTTTTTTTAAAAATCTTAAAAAAATTATCTTTAAAAAGTTTTTTAAAGATATTACTTCGACGGCGTAAGCCGTGGGTATTTGCTTATATTTGGCATCGGCAAGGAGCGGCATTTGTTTCAATTTATTTCATTTTTTTATTTAATCATCGTGACAATTTGCATACCACATTCCTGTGTCGATAATGTTATTCTTTTTACTTTGGTATAGTTTAATCTCAAGTTTTGGGAATTCAATCAAAATTTAATTGCAACATTTAACTTTACAATATTTTTATTATAATTAAAACTCATATTTTTGATTATTTTAACTATTAATCTAGTTACTTTATTTAAATTCATTTTAGTATAAATTTCACTCTTGATATTCGGTTCAAGCGGGAATTTATACATATATTTTTTTGTCCAAATTTGTAAAACCTGATACTAGTAAATTTTTCTTCCACGTCTTATGACCGAGAATCAATTCCTGTGGTGAGCAGAGACCATTATTACCGATTCCTCAACGTTAGACTGGAAGATACCTCCTCCTGCAGCCGGCAAATTCCACCCATTGCGGTATACATCACCCTTAGAGGCAACGTCTCAGCTCAGCTGGACCACCAAGCTTTAGCCTAGGATCCTAGGAGACCAAGTTCATTCACGAGGGGATCTCCAGAGAAGAGAAAAGGTATTTTTGAATAATTAATTGCTCCTAGGAATTACCAGGTCTTAAAGAATATTTCTACTCTACTTTACTTTACCAAGGTTTATAATTCACTTTTGCTGTAAATGATAAATTTCTCGACTTGACCTTGTGTCAAGAGTGAATATTTTTTTATTGTTTTAACCTTAAGCCCTTCAGGCTACCTAATCAAGTAGAGTCTTTAAAACGCCCC
The DNA here is from genome assembly GCA_964058915.1 of Tetropium fuscum. Lineage (NCBI taxonomy): Eukaryota > Metazoa > Arthropoda > Insecta > Coleoptera > Cerambycidae > Tetropium > Tetropium fuscum. Next base: position 62,301 of record CAXKVY010001683.1, read on the forward strand.
TCAGGCAATCAATTGTAAATTTTAATTTTTAAAAAATCTTATTCTTTTATTTCTCTGGGAAAAGTCTGAGTCACAAGAGGTCACAGCTGATAATTATTGGCTGATCATTTCTGCGGTCTTCTGTACTATTAAAGTACTCTTGACCTGGCGCCCAAGTATTTTTATACAAAATTTTAAGTAGAAGTAGATCAAGCCGGTCATTGTCAAGCTGTGATTTTTCTGGTGATATATCTAAAGGTATCTAAGGGCAAGCCTCTAGCAAATCCACTTATCCACGACCTCCGTATTCAACTGAGCAGCCGATAGGCAACAAAGAAAAAATTCATTACGTCACATCTCCTTGATGAGAGGCCCTTTAATTAAGGTAATGTAATTAAAGAGGAGAGGTGTTACACTGTTCAAGTATAAGTAGTAATTCCGTTAATTTTACTTGCCCAAAAAATAGTAATGACGTCGAAAAAATCATATTTTATATACGGGGTGGTCACAAATTACAAAATCTCAAAAAAAAAATAATTTTCAGGAAAACGCTATTATTTATAAGTTTTTACTTGTCCAAAAAATTGTAACAACGACGAGAAAAATCATATTTTTTATACGGGGTGATCACAAATTACAAAATCTCAAAAAATTTTTTTTCGGGATAAGCTATTATTTATAAAAGTTTTTGCTTGCCTAAAGCAATGTCGACAAAAATTATGTTTATTATACGGGGTGGTCAAAAATTACAAAATCTTAAAATTCGGTAAGAGTAAAGTTTGTATTTTTGTGATCACCACGTATAAAATTATACATTGTCGAGAATATTTTATTATTTATAAAAGCTTATACTTGCTCAAAAAATAGTAATGACGTCGACAAAAATCATATTTTTATAAGGGGTGGTCACAAATTACAAAATCTCAAAAAGTGTTTAGTTTTCGGGAAACCGCTATTACTTACAAAAGTTTTTGCTTGCCTAAAGTAATGTCGACAAAAATTATGTTTATTATACGGAGTGGTCAAAAATTACAAAATATTAAAATTCGGTGAGAGTAAAGTTTGTACCTTTTGATCACCACGTATTAAAAATTTATTATGATTTTGCCACAATTATGTTTTTATATGGGGTGATCAAAAATCACAGTTATCTTCGATAAAAATCCGCAAAAATCATTTTTTTTATACGGGGTGGTCGCACAGTACAAAATCTCAAAAAATGTTTAGTTTTCAGGAAAACGCTATTATTTTTAAAAGTTTTTGCTTGCCTAAAGTAATGTCGACAAAAATTATGTTTATTATACGGGGTGGTCAAAAATTACAAAATCTTAAAATTCGGTGATAGTAAAGTTTGTACTTTTTTATCACCACGTATAAAAAACTACTGATGATTTTGCCACAATTGTTTTTATACGGGGTAATCAAAAATCACAGTTTACTCTTCGACAAGAATCATATTTTTTTTACGGGGTGGTCGCACAGTACAAAATCTTAAAAAATGTTTAGTTTTCAGGAAGACGCTATTATTTTTAAAAATTTTTGCTTGCCTAAAGTAATGTCGACAAAAATCATAGTTTTTATACGGGGTGGTCACAAATTACAAAATATCAAAAAATGTTTAGTTTTCGGGAAAACGCTATTATTTATAAAAGTTTTTGCTTGCTTAAAGTAATGTCGACAAAAATTATGTTTATTATACGGGTGGTCAAAAATTACAAAATCAATTCAAAAGTAAAGTTTGTACTTTTTGATCACCACATATAAAAAACTAATGGTGATTTAGCCACAACTGTTTTTATACGGGGTGATCAAGAATCACAGTTTCCTATTTTCAAATTTTAAGATTTTGTAATTCTTAACCACCCTGTGTATACAACACAATTTTTGACAAAGTCATTATTTTTAGGCAAACAAAAACTTTTTTAAAGAATAGCATTCATTCGAAAACAAAAAAAGTGAGACTGTAATTTTTGACCACCCCATGCAAGATAACCTGTTTAAAATGACAAGACCTTCAGGGTCAAACGAACAAAAAAATCGTAACACAACTGAGTTTTATTTTTATTCAATTCAATTGAGAAAATTTTACCAGTTGTGGTATTTTCAATACCACTGGTATTTTCAATACGCCTGCGATACTTGTGTAACATGTAAGATCGGTGATTGTTTTTTTAAGTTTAACTGCAAATCCAATATAAGTTGGTTAATTAAAAATTATGTTTATTATTTCTTACTACATACCTAACTCGTAAATTGAGATGTGTATTATATTAGTAATACTTAAGTTTTTCAAAAATGAAATGCTAAAAAATTATGTTTATATTTATATATAACCTTGTGTGTATAATAAACAGTTAATAGACCTATCCCGTTAGAGCAAGCGAGTAAGATAAATACAACGCAACTTGTATTTAATGAGACAATAACTCGGTGCGTAGTACGTTCTGCGCATTCTTGTGGCAAATTGTGACAGTATCCATACTCAGTATTATATTAAATTATTAACTAACTTGTTATTCTAAATTTATAAAATGCTAGGGACCCAATCGTACGCCAAACATTACTAATAAACACTTAATAAACATAAGCATTCTAAAGTCAATCTGGAAATTGCCACAAGCATGCACGCGCACCATAGTATTTGACATATTCGAAACAACTCAAAATGATCGGTATAATTATGTTTCATATATTTTGTTATCATTTCCAATGTCTCCGATAGTTGCAAGGATCGCGAAATCTGTGAATTTTTTATTTTATTTACTGCACCACTGCTATGCATCTACATTATGTAATTAATTCGTGTCTGAAAATTGATATGACAATTTTCAATATGAATATGTATGGTTCAATTTTTTATTTTTGTCATTTTTGTCATTATTTGTTTACAGACACATAAATATCTGTAATTATTTAGGTGCCTTAAGAATATTAATTTATATGCATGTATCGGATCGAATTGAGATATGAGTCGGAAAAGTTTATTACATATTACTTAGTTATAATATCTTTACAACAATCAACAAGTAATTTGTAAATGTTATCTATATTTTATGTAGATATTTGTCAATACGCCATATACTTATTTAATTATAATTTAATAATATTTATGTGATTAACCGTTGCCGATCAGTGATCATTATTCCCTATGGGTTGTTAGCATTTTTAAATGACGCCTTTATCGAATTGGTAGATTCTCAAACCGCTGCTGGCCACGGCCGTGCTCGTAGCCCAGGGAACAATGCGGCGTTGCCACATTGCAAAACCGTGGCTGGAAAACCGTGGCCAGCTTCACACCGATTATAAACATAAGAAGTATAAATATGCCATTAGCACGTTCTTAGCCTCAGCTGAGCGATTACATTATGCTACAATGGTTAGGGCCAAGGACGCTTGCCAACATATATTATTTCTGTTATCGAGTTATTTGGGATAAACATGCCCATGGCTTAAGTGCCCCATAATTCTGTCACCGGATACCTCGTGGTTTCGGAGAGGTTGAACCACCTCTCTTCGACGTTTTCTGACACAAAATTCTAATTACCAGGGAACTGGAGTATTTTTACTTGAAAACCATTTTATGGATGGATTTTCAGATTATAGAGAATTATTTAAGAAATAGACTTATTGGTTTAAAAAATATAAAAAATCAAAATGGGCATTTTTACTCATTTAGGTCGGTTAGTTTTACATGGTATTAACTAGGGAAGTTTTGTAACTTTGTAGGTTTGTAGATTTCGCTACCTAGAACCAAAATCACATTTTGCACAAACCGGGACCTGCCGCCCGCGACATTGTACTGCCAAGATGACCGCCAAAAATCGTTTTTTTTTCGGCAAAAATTGTTTTTAGAAAAAATATCTAAGGAAAAATTAATAGGAAATTTCCTTTAAAAAATGTTAGCATATATTCTGTAAAGTTGACGGTTTAGGCACAAATCATAAATTTAATAATGTTTGGTTAGTTTGTTCTACCAACGATTTTTCGAAATTAATGTGTGAATTATGTCTTAGAATTTATTTATTTGTCATATGTATAACTGATCGGTAGGTACATGGTTCTTGCAATCGCCGCCGCCGCGTGGCCTATCTCAAAAGTGTTTCCAGTTTCCATTTTTAACTAGCTCATCATAAACGGCAACGGAATCAGAACTGTATTCTTTCTGAAATGAAGAAGATAAAATTACCTACAAAACGCACTGTTGTAAAATTTTATGTCATCCTAACCCATCCTTTGAAGTTTGACGAAATTTTGTAACAAATCTTCAAATGCTTAAAATCTTAAAATAATAATAAATAATGAACTAAAAAATATAATATATAAATAAAAAATAGTAATAATTATTATTATTTTATTATTATTTTGCTCATTTTCGTTACTTGTAACGAAGATGAGCAAAATCCTGCGTTTTAAGATTTGTAAAATTTTTTCAAACTTCAAAGTCTGTAGGGATGGGTTAGGATGACATAAATTTTCATTTTCCCAGTATTATCGTATTATTTATTATATTATTGTATTTTCGAAATTATGGGAGGGACACTGTGTCGACCATTTTTCATGCTAATTGGACCCGTAAACACTGGCGAAAAACAATCTACAGACAATTTCATCCCTTACACAATTTTTGGCCACCCTACAAAAATTTCCAAAATGTGCCAATTTATAAAAAAAGCGAAATAAAGTATCTATTTATCTAGTGTCTTTTATCCTAAAAAAATATCTAAAAACAAATTGTGTATGGGATAAAATTGCCCCTCGATTGTTTTTAACCACTGTTCATGGGTCCAATTAGCAAGAAAAATGATTGACAGACATTTCCCCCCATAATTCCGAAAATTAGGCGGACATCAGATTTATCAGTCGTCCAGAAAAAATTTTGGTGAATAGTTGTCTGTCGATTGGATTTTAGTACTTTTTTCATCTGGGAAAACAGGTTAGAAAATGTTTTGAAGGGTCTTCACATCTCGGACAGAAAAATATTAAAAAAAATTCGGTTAATTGCTCATTATTTTGGACCACGTGTTCCGAATGCAAAAAAAATGGCACTGGGTTTCTGATGAGTCCTAGAATTTAATTTTTTAGTCGATGGATACATTTCACATCTCGTCTATTTGGAGTGACCTTCTCACGTCAGGGTTCCCCCTAAACCATCTAAGTGACATTCTCGTGTCAGGGTTCGCCTGAACCATCTATCAACCGGCGGACGTCGACGGCATCTCGGGAGTTTTTAGCATTAAAGCTCCTTGGCTATAAAGCTGAGGAGTAGGCAGATAGAGGCCTTAGTGGAAGATGAGAGAAAGTAGGGAAAAAGCAATCCGTCAATCGAGTATCGGCTTTGAAACTGCTAGTACCGATTCACCCTAAAGCTAAGGAGTAGGCAGATTGAGGCCTTAGTGGGAGATTAGAGAAAGTAGGGAAAAAGCAATCCGCAAACATGCATTGTTTCTTGATGTTCTTATTTTATAATTGACACCCGTAATGTGATAAGTTTTTAGTAATATCTCACGAACAGGTGGAGTGATTATATAGCAATTACACATTCTTGGATTCAGAAAATTGAGGATATTATTTTGGTCTAAAAGTATACGGGATGTTCCATTTAAAAAAATCATGTTTCATTTTCCACCCTGTATATCTTACGAGATTTTTAATATCCGTGCTCAGATTATAAAAATTCATTAAAAACCGCGTCCACTCCTTTTTTGAATGAGTTAAATCGGCAAAGGATAAGTGAGATAAGGGGGGTGTCAATCTTAAGAGACTTACCCTGTACCTATACATATTTATATACATATGGCGTGTTAAATTATATTATATATAATATTATGTATAATATTAACAACTTATTCTTATATAAATGGATCAATATATGTACAGTATGTCCGCGGATGTGGTTTACAATAGGTGTAATAGCTAAAATTTTCAAGTTTTCGAAAAAACATTATTCTTTATTAAAGTTTTTGCTTGCCTAAAAAATAGTAATGACATTGTATTTTTTTTTACTTTTTCCTAATTTTAAGAGCATGGTTTATAATAATTTCTGAAATATTGTATTTTTGATTTACTAGGTGCGTTATTACCTAAAATTTTATTAACCTAAAAGAATAATTTTAAAAACGTGTAACTTTTATTTTCACACCCTGTTTCTTTTCATACCTAAATAATGAATAGGAATATTTAGGTTATAGTGTTAAAATATTATCGTGCCATAAATTCCACAAGATACTTTTTGCGCGAAATGACAATTTTTGCTGTGGCTGGGTTCCTACTAAATTTCGACGGATTTGCGCCATCGAGACTGCTGATTATATTAGTTAATTAGGAAAATTGTTGTCGACGTTGCCACGTTATCTTAGTACCTATTCCGTTAGTTCGGAAAACTGCGTGACGTCCTAAATATATAGTAAATTTATTTTAATTTTTAGGGTTCTTATACAAGGCGGCCCCTTCTTCTGGGAGGCGGTCCCTTCTTATGCGACGCGGTTCCTTCATCTTACAAGGTCCGAGGTCCATCTATAAGGTACAAGGCGGTCCTTTCTCATGTGAGGCTATCCCAGTGACCGAGTACTTCTTATGCTGACCATCAGATCTCCCGATCTCCGTGGGATACGCACGCAAGTCCAAACTTAAATATATTTGTTTTATGTGTACCTATATAATATATAATATTTTTTTTTAATATTACTTGGTGGCAATGCGATTTTGCACTGTGTATATGTATATACCTATATGTGTATATACCTATATTATGATTTAGTTCTTTATGTATGCGGAAACTAAGGTTTAACATCTTAAGCGCAACTAAGTGCGCTTTGATTATTTCAAGGTTCTTACCCTGTGTATGCGCTTGAGCTCGAGCGACGCATCGTCCATAATAATATTGTTATATACTGGCTGTTATAATCTGGTTGCGATTTTCGTGCACGTCAACCAACGCGGTTGCCCTTAATTTCCGACTAGTTTCTCATTAGTGCTTTATAATTATTTGACAGTGTAAATTTTTTCATTTAGTATCTTGTGTTTTCTTGCATTATACAAAAGACAATCATTAGTATGGTTTTGTTTATATATATATACATTAAATAGTTATAGTTTAATTATTCAATTGGCCTTTTATTAGAATATCCTGTTTGGCTAATTTTGAGGAATTAAAATTAAACCATTTAGAAGTGTTACGGACTGAGACTTAAAATTTGCCAGGCGCCCTATTACCATCCACTATATAATTCAAAGTAAACCATTTCGAACCACCCCGCCTCCACTGAGTCGGCCGTAGCCCTTTTTTTTTCAACTGCCAATTGTAGTTTGTAGGTTAGTTTAGTCAATTTTATTATTATTTTTTCTATTATCGTTTAAGCCATAACGCACGTTACAAATGTTAACTATCGTACAAAGAACATTTTTGTAGTACAGTGTTATGGAGAGGGTGAAAGCTTATACCGTTATGTTATGCAAAAATTCAATGAGAGATTTCCCAATGTATATGTTTCGAGAGTACATAAATTTTAAAAAATTCATAAATTTACTCTTCTCGAATTTTAATATTTTGTAATTTTTGAACACCCCGTATAAAAAACATAACTTTTGTCGACGTCATTACTATTTTTTAGGCAAGCAAAAACATTTATAAAGAATAACATTTTATCGAAAAGTTAAAAATGTTAGCTATAGGTGTACCATTATTATAAACCATATCCGCGGACATACTGTATAGATACATATGCACTTATATCTTACACAGGACTACTAGGGATTTCAAGCGGTGTTTGAAATGTTTCTACAAAAACAGTTGACAACGAAATGAACCAAATGTTTTTCTTGCAAAACAGAGAATTTAAAATAACAACTTCACAACCCGCAGGGCAGTACCTTTGAAATTTAAGCTTGGCGTTATTTACCATGAAGTACGATACCTTTTCCTCGTTCAGTGTACCTACTGGAACTATTGGAAAAATATACATTAATCCAAGTACATCTGTCGTAACGTAAGGTCACTTTCATGCTTTTCTTGAATGTGTTCGAGTTCGTCTATAATTTTAAAATCAACGTTCACATGTTTTGTGTCCATATATGCTCGAAAATGCAAAAAAATTGGTATTTGTAAGGCAGGGCCGTTTGTTATAATAATAGCGCTTATTTTTTTTAAACTTTGATGAGCTCGTCTGCTCGTTGAATGCGACCGTCTGCTAACAAATGCTTATTGCAGATCAAATAAGTGCACCAAGAGCTACATTTCTGCAAAAACAATTTATTGGTATTTAATGGGGAGTTGATGGGTGCTTTTTTGACATTTTCACGGGCGTCTGCTTCAAACTGATGCCCGCAAGGCGCCGCAGACGCTTGGAATATAAATGCAGCTTATATTTTTACTCATTTTCGCACGCATTTTATGTTGGTAGTTGCGAGGCGAAAACACGTCAAAATACACAAAATTTAAAATCCGTATGTAACGTGACCACACCCGGCAGGCAGACGGGCGGTTTGATATAGCCTGTGAATAGTGCAATCATTGTAAAATGGCAAACCTTTGTTAACAGATGAGGTGGTATTTTTTACTGCCGGCTCTTGGTCTATCACAAGAAGTCACGCTGATTGTAATAATTAAACAGAACACACACCACACTATAAAAGTACACACTCCAAATATTAAACTTCAAACACGTCTACTTCAGGTACCTATACAAATATAGATATAGGTAGGTAGTTCATAAAAACTCGTTCGCATTTCGCATTCCAGCGTGTATTGTTAACGAGTTAATGTTGCATCTGCAGCTCAACCGGAAATTCCATCCCTTAGCCTGTTATTTCTTAAATTTATATTTTATACATTTTCTTAATATTATGCCTGGTATCCTCAGGTACCTAGTTCTACCTGGAAGCGGGCACATGCTAGTCCTATTGGTTGTTTCTCACCCCCCCCCCCCTCCCATCTTTCCACACCAACGTCCTGCGTCGTTAGACGCCTCCGACACTCCACAGTCCCGACCCCGACCATTAAGTCTACCGCTATCGTGCACTTCGAATAGCATTCATTGCTTGGGAACGTTGGAAAAATCCAACGATTATAGACTCTCTTTACGGTTCTTGAGAAAAATCGCTCAGTGTCAGTCCTCCTTCAATCGTCTGTATTGAGTATTGTTGCATAAAATTATTTTTCCACTTCCATTTTTTTCCAAATTGTTTTTGTGCTGTGGTTTTGTTATTGTAACATAGTGTATTTCAATTACACATTCGGTGTTTAATTACGGCCTCCTTGAAATGACGTGAAGCTGTGGATTTCCATTACGCATTACGCAGTTTATGATTGGTAAGATTATATTCTTGGTTATTTTGGTCTTGAATATTATAAACGAATGCCATTTTTGGTCTGGTGGAGGTTCGCCTTTCATTGTCTTGATTGTATGAAATGCCTTAAATTTATTTAGTAATGCAGATGTACCTAATGTAAAGTACCTAAAAGAAATCAGATTTTATCCGCCTGAGATTTGAAAGCATATTTTTTTAACTTGTCATTTTACTACTGAAGGTTGACACCCATTTCTAACATTTTGACGCTCACCGAGCGTTTTGTGTTTCCTGGTGCAAGAATTCCACGACACGGTAATGCTCACTGCCATATATTAAAATAAAGTAGGTAGGTACCTAATTTTGTCAGATTTACGAATACTCTTGTTTATTATGTGTGTGAAGTTAGCAACGTTTCTGAGTCAAAAACGTTTCTAGTAGTTATGGTCTCGGTGCACTATAAGAGAGGCGGCAAATATAAGTACCTTAAAATCTCTTTCGCATATACACCAGCGGTCATTATTTTTAAATTCACCCTATTTATTATCGTTGATAACATAATTATTAGCAAAATTAATAACAAAAATAGCAAAATAAATAATATGGAATAACGGTCAATTTCAGTACATGGACTATCTGTGAAAAAAAAAACCTAATTTTATTAAGAAGACGATGTTATGTTCTCTTTCGCCTTGTTTTTGGCATTTTAGAGAAAAAACTGTATGCCACTTTGAATTCTTTATATACCCGCATTATTAAAATGGGCGTGGCCTTATTAGTCCTGTTAACAGTTTTTTTGGAGTAACCTATAGCAGAGACAGAATATGCAAAAAAAATACGCGGTGAATGACATAATATCTTTTTTTCTCAAAAGTAACAAGGTGAATTACCCTTGATTTTTTTTGTATAATGTTAAAAAAGGGTGGTAAGTACCCTCAGCAGTTTTTTCGGGATACCTGTAGGAGACACAATATACAAAAAACAAATATGCGGTGTATGACATTAGAATAATAATTTTTCCCCAAAAACAACAATGTGTGACACTGAATTTTTTAGGTAATATTAAAAAATGGTGATCTTTTTATTTCTGTCATTAGTTTTTTTGGAAACCCGTACAAGACACAATATGCCAAAAAAACAACAGTGTGTCACTGAATTTTTTTAGGTAATTTTATAAAGAGGCTAATCTTTTTATTTGTCATCAGTTTTTTTCGCGAAACCCGTAGGAGAGACCGAAATGCAAAAAAGATGCAGTATACCTATGACATTAAAAATAATACTTTTTTTCTCAAAACAACGAAATTTTTCACTGAATTTTTAGGTAATATTAAAAAGATGGTCATCTTCTTATTTCTGTCATCAGTCGTAGGAGGTACATTATTAAAAAAAAAAACAAATATGCGGTATGACATTAAAAATAATAATTTTTTTCTCAAGTGAAGTTTTCTCAATTGAATTTTTTAGGTAATTTTATAAAGAGGCTAATCTTTTTATTTCTGTCATCAGTTTTTTTGAGAAACCCGTAGGCGAGACACAATATGCAAAAAAAACAAGTATGCAGTTTATGACATTAAAATTTTTTTTTTTCTCAAAAACAACAAAGTGTGTCACTGAATTTTCTAGGTAATATTAAAAAGAGGGTGGTCTTATTTCTGTCATCAGTTTTTTTGAGAAATCCGTAGCAGACACAATATTCAAAAAAATAAATAAGTATGAAATTAAAAATAATATTTTTTTTTCTCAAAAACAACTAAGTACGTCACTGAGTTTTTTTAAGTAATATTATAAAGAGGGTAATCTCGTGTTTTTTTTTCTCATTTTTTTTCTCAAAAACTACAAATTGTGTGAATTTTGTTATTAAAAAAATTTAAATTATTTAAAAAATATATTATTTTTAATATGTCATATACTGCATATTTGTTTTTTTGCATATTTTGTCTCTCATACGGGGTTCTTAAAAAAACTGATGACATAAATAAGATCACCTTCTTTTTAATATTTCCTAGAAAAATCAATGACACACTGTTGTTTTTAAGAGAAAAAAATATTATTGTTAATGTCATGCACCTTATATTTGTTTTTTTGAATATTGTCTCTCCTACGGGTTTCTCAAGAAAACTGACGACAGAAGTAAAAATACCACCCTTTTTTAATACTACCTAAAAAATTCAGTGACACACTTTGTTGTTTTTGGACAAACATTATTTTTAATATCATACCTCATATTTGTTTTTTTTTTGCATATTGTGTCTCTCCTACGGGTTCTCAAGAAAACTGATGATCGAAATTAAAATAACACCCATTTTTTGATATTACATAAAAAATTCAGAGCGGCACACTTATTTGTTTTTTTTGAATATTGTGTCTTTCCTTCGGGTTGCTCAAAAAACTGATGACAGAAATAAGAAAATGACCCGCTTTTTAATATTACCTAACAAATTCATAGCGACACGCGTTGTTGTTTTTGAGAAATGGTTATTATTCTTAATATGTCAATATGTCATTTAATATGTCTCTCCTACGCGTTTCTCAAGAAAACCGATGAGAGAAATTGAAAGATCACCCATTTTTTAATATTACCTAAAAAATTGAAAGCGACACACTTCGTTGTTTTTGAGAAAAAAATATTATTTTTAATATGTCATACACTGCATATTTCTTTTTTATATGTTGTGTCACTCCTACGGGTTTCTCAAAAAAACTGATGACAGAAATTACCCTCTTTATAATATTTCATAAAAAATCAGTGACACGCTTTGCTGTTTTCGAGAAAAAAATTATTATTTTTAATATGACACACCGCATATTTATTTTTTTGAATATTGTCTCTCCTATGGGTTACTCAAAAAACTGTTGACAGAAATAAGATCACCCTCTTTTTAATATTACCTAAAAAATTCACACCGACACACTTTGTTGTTTTTGAGAAAATAAGTATTATTACTAATATGTCTGACACCGCATATTTGTTTTTTTTTTGTATATTGTGTCTCCTACGGATTTCTCTTTCGCCTTGTTTATTGAAAACAAGGCGAAAGAGAACATCGTCTTCTTAATAACAATATGTTTGTTAGTTTTTTTTATCACGTCTATTAAAATTTACCGTTATTCCATATTATTTAATTTGGTATTTTTTGTTATTTATTTTGCTAATAATTATGTTAGAAACGATAATAAATACGGTGAATTTAGAAATAATGACCGCTGGTGTATATGCGAAAGAGATTTTAAGGCATGTTTTTTACGTTTTGTATGTTAAGGCAACGTTTCTGACTCAGAAACGTTGCTAACTTCACACACATCTGACGACAAAAAATATAAATCGTGATGAAGAAAGTCATATTAGTTGCACTCCGCAGATTAAATAGAGTAATGGCCTGGTTTAGATTTTCTTCCTAAAAAATCTAAAATAATATAAGTAGGTATGCGCAATAATTCATGTGATCAAAAATTTGTTTAGTTGTTTCCTACCCACTTGTTATTTTGGTTAACTATAAATAGTTAAAAATAAGATCCGATATTCAAATTAGTTTTAGGCACTAGCTATTATCATAGTGATTATAGGTAACATATAAGTTTTTTTCCATAAAACTGTCTCAGAACCTAAAATTGTCTTTTTACTTTTTAGTTCGGTTTGCTATAAAAGCGTGTTTTTTGACAAATTTGTTCTAATCATCAGCTAAGGGTGAAAATTTCAGTTTAATCTGATGTTTTGACGTGGGTGAAAATCTAGGTCGAAGATTCCGTTACAAAGCTGGCCACAGTTTTCCAGCCGCGGTAAAGTCTATGGTGTATTGACAAAGATCTACATAAAATATAGATAACATTTATAAATTACTTGTTTTTTGTAGTAGATATAACTAATATGTAACAAAATTTTCCGACTCGTCTCAATTTCGTCCGAAAAAATAAATTACCAAAAATAAAAAAATTGAACCATACAGATTCATATTAAAAATTGTCAAATCAATTTTTAGACATGAAAGCTTTAAGGTGTAGGTACTTATAATGATCCAGTAAATAAATACATTGTAGTGGCGCAGTAAGAAAAAATTAAAGAATACATAAAAAATCTATTTAAACTTGTGGAAATTTCTCTCCATAGAACACACACAAGACATATACTTAAGCTTTTTTTTTTCATAGGGTCAAATTATTTGTGTAGGTCCGTAGCAGTGACGTAGTATACCAAAAACTAAAAAAACGAATCCATATAAAATCTATTTGAACTTGTCGTGGAATTTTCTCGCTATACACAAGACATATAATTAAGCTCTTTCTTAGGTCCAAATTATTTGTAGATCCGTAGCAGTGGGGTAGTATACCAAAAATTATTATTTTTTAATAATCCATAAAAAATCTATTTGAACTTGTGGAATTTGGTCGCTATAAAACACACACGAGACATGTATTTCAGCTCTTTCATAGGGCCAAATCATTTGCAGGTCCGTAGCAGTGGCGTAGTAGGTATATCAAAAATTAAAAAAAAACATCTAGAAAATCGCGTGCCTTCGAGCGAGGAGGCAGTTTTACGTAATATATCTAAACAATGTTGAGAACAACAGATTCTGCTAATAAATCAGGCGAGTAAATATTCTGTAAAGAAACGTATTAAATGGGCTCTACTAGTAGAGAAAATAATATGGCATGAGGATCTACCAAAAAAAATGACCAAGAATTAATTGGCTTTAAAATGTTTCTAACACTAAGAGCTTGCTGGAACAAGCTTACTAAGCGCCTGTCAAACAGTTATTGTCTCGTTTTTGTCAATCTAATAAGTGCCTGTCAAACAGTCTCTTAGTATCACTTACGTATCAATATCACTTTTTTGGTGGTAACTTTTATGGATAAATTAATATTTAATGGTTTCTTTCTTAACGATAAGTAGATACGTAATGATTTATAGATTGACAAAACCCCTACCTAAGCCAGACTAGTTTTTAAATTGTAAATTTATTTTGAAGCTACCAAGGAAATGGAACATAAATAAAGATTTTAACTGGGGCGCCTTGTACGTAAAATTAATCTTTCTTGTTAATAGAGAATTAACGAAAAAATATAAAATGTGAAATATTCTATAGGATACTCTTTGCAGATTCCGTTATTTAATATAAGACAAAGTATGCAGTCAGAACTTGTAAATATCAAATAGATTACGAATTAGGATTATTGGGACAAGGATGATGTTTTATTAACCTTAGGATAAGATTAGTATTTACCTATCTAGATACCAGTAGCGTAACCAGACTTGGATTTGGGGGGGGGGGGCACACAACAAATCTATAGTGGCAGCCGCGGTGAAAAAATTGCGTCGCAGGCGAAAATTTTGAAAATTTTCAAGGTCACGCATTATCCTGGCACTTAATGTAAAATCAGTTTATATAAAAATAAAGATTTTTACAAAAATTTTTTTTTGCTATTTAATTCCATCGTGAAATAAATGCAGGACATTCAGTATTGTCATTTTTCCTGTTACATTTTTTAAACTAGGCTAGCTTATTTAATTAGATACCTTTACGGCAGCGTCGGCAGCATCCTCTTTCACCCCGAAACGCACTCCATAAACTCTTTTAGAATGGGGATTGACTGTACAAATGCACCTACAGTAAAGCAGCCACTGATATCTTATAAAAATGATATATTTACGAAACTTAAACATTATTTCAACAAGATTAATATTTTATGACAAAAATACCTCGCAAAATTTTTAAACAAAATTAAAATCCGGGTGAGCCTAATGCCCCCCCCCCCCCCCTAGTTACGCGCCTGCTAGATACGTATAATAGTAATGGTAGTAAGTATATAGTATTTAGAAAGAAAAATAAATCTTTGTAGACGCCATCTTATATATTTCTTACGATAAAAAATTCGTGATATGATACTTTAAAAAAACTTGGGAAATATTTTTGAGTCAAATCAGACCGTAGCGTAGATGGAAAAATTCATCTTAGATTTGGAATATTTGATTTGACAAAAAATTTGGTGATCTGCGATCGACTCAAAATATCTCGGTGTTTTCGCCGAGATACCGAGTTTACCGTCCCTAATATTTAATTAGCCCTTTTGAATATTTATTTTGGCAAAAAAATCGTGATATGCGACCTCAAAATTCTCATGATAACGATTTTAAGTCGACTCGCACCATATATGACAAAATTCTCCGCCATCTTCGAGTCGCCATCTTGAATTTTGACAAAATATTCGTGATCTGTGACCCCAAAAATCCACGGGACACCGATTTTGATTTGATATGACGATAAATGGGAAAAATGTCCGCCATCTTGAATATTTATTGGGACAAAAAATTCGTGACCTGCGTTTTAAAAAATTCCCGGGACACCGATTTTGAGTTGATTCTGATGATAAGTAACAAAAATGTCCGCCATCTTGAACATTTATTTTGTCAAAAAAAAATCGTGATTGGGACTAATAAACGGCAAAAATGTCCGCCATCTTGATTATTAATTTTGACAAAAAAATACTACTCCAACGGGCCCAGATATAGATCTCGGCTTGGGACTCAATCTATGCAATAAAATGTACTTACTTTTAAAAATTAATACCTTATTTATTATTAGTATTTATTTTGCGTTTTCTAGTACTTGGAAGCACAAACTGTCAAGTTTCAATACTGGTATTAGAATTAGCCTTTATTAATTTCTGCTATTGAAAATTTATTTATTTTCAAGATTGAAATTTATATTTAGATGAACTGATGAAGTCTGTTGAACAAAAAAATAATGATTTGAAAAATAATGACATACCAAAGGTAATATTAAACCACTATGTTTTATTTATGCCACATTATTTGTAAGCCAACTAAAAAATCAGTGCAGCTTATATATGCTTTCTGATTATTACCAGCCAAGTTTGGATGCCAGATAATTAGAACAGCTGTTACACGTAAAAAAGTTAATGTCTCATATCTCGACTTCTATTGGTCCTACAGTATCTAAACATTTTAGTTCATAAAAACGTTCGCATTGCAGCATGTATTGTTGCCCTTGCACCTGCAGCCCAACTGGAAATTCCTTCTCCATCTCCATCTCTGTCTTGATTACCGAGTATTGATAAACTGTGCCAACTGTGGTATTGCGTTGTTAACACTGTTAGGTGAGCAGCAGCCAGGAGCAGGGGCGCAGCATCAGTCCGTTGAATGCAACAAATTAGTTTTCAACTTTGTTTCCGTGTTGTGACTTTGTGCTAGTGTAATAATGTACGGTCGGTTACAATTACGCATACCGTGTGTAATAATTACAGCCACGATGACATGATGTGAAGCTGTGAATTTCCATTACACAGTTTATGATGAGTAACTTGTAACTTGTTTTTAGCTTGAATGTTATAAATGTCATGTTTGAAACTGGTGAGTTTTGCCATTATCTTGATTATATTTAAATACCTAACTTCAATTTATTTTGCAATAAACCGGTATAACTAATGTAAAGTAAAAGAAATTGGTTTTACTACCATGGATTAAATTTAGTAGTCCGTGAATTTCTGCCAGTAGCGCGGAAACTTTTTTAAATCGCTTTGGAATATGATCGGATTATTCCAAAAAAAAATATTTTATCCTACCTAAGTGCGTGCACAACTGTAAAACAAATACTAAAAAGCAACTCTTTTTCCTATACCTACTTTCACTTCTAAGTAGTAAGTAAAAGTTGGATAACAAAAGTGAATAACAAAAAATATAAATATGTCAATATCATGCACCTTACGCTTGTTTACAATAAAATATTTTCAATCACTTTATTCATATTTTAAACTGAGTAAAAAGCATTTAATTATATTGAGTTAGTGGAATTTTTATCATTATTAAACAAAATCTTAATACTTAGTTACACACCTTTTTAAGTGTTTTTTTTAGTTTCGTAAACTAATTTATTTTTTACTTTTTAGTTCGCTTACCATTTAAAACGTGTTTTTATTGTTTTTTTTAAACTATAATTAATTTTTTTTCACTAAAAAATGTGTCGATTAGTTTTACTTTCTGCTCGAGTTTCTGCTATAAAAAAGAAAAATTGTTGAATTTTTACTGTGTCCGACATTTAATGAATTTATATTATATTTATAAATCAGTAAATTCTATATTTTGGCGAATGCGCCAACGCGAGAAAAAAAATTATCCTGGATTTTTATGATCCTGGTGAGGGCATTAAGACAAAGTTGTCAAATCATTGTATTGTCATCGGTTCTTGATAAGTGTGCAAAGTTTCGGTTTAATCTGACGTTTTGAAGTGTGTGAAAATCTCGCACATATATATTTCATACATACCTAACTACATATAGTTTGTAACAGACAAATATGAGAATGAAAAATGCCGCATCGTCAAAGGGAAACCCCATGTCTATGATGAGCCGCGCGTGCCGACTTTAATCTCGTCAAAGCGTAGCCGCATCCTTTGACGATGTGGCATTTTTGCATTCTGATATATTATATCTGTTACAAACAATACGTACCTACATCAGTGGAATTAAAATTTTTTGGTCTTAAAATTTGTCGCTAGGCTCCTTTTAATTAGCTGCTACGGAAAAAAATTGTTCGCTATTGATTAATTCCCATTATTCAAGAAATAATGTCATTTTCGTACAAAAAGATAGTAGGGCACCCTCTGAATCGCTATTTCATCAGCAGTGGAATTAAAATTTTTTTATCTTAAAATTTCTCGCTCGGCTCCTTTTACGGAAAAAAAATGGCGATTTTTTCAAGGCCGTTATTGAGTAAATATAGTCATTTTCATGCGGAAAGATAGTAGGGCACCCTCTGAATCGCTATTTCATCAGGGAAATTAAAATTTTTTGGTCTTAAAATTTGTCGCTTGGCTCCTTTTAATTAGTTGCCAGGGAAAAAAATTGTTCGCTATTGATTAATTCCCATTATTCAAGAAATAATGTCATTTTCGTGCAAAAAGATAGTAGGGCACCCTCTGAATCGCTATTTCATCAGCAGTGGAATTAAAAATTTTTGATCTTAAAATTTGTCGCTCGGCTCCTTTTACGGGAAAAAAAAATCGCGATTTTTTCAAGGCCGTTATTGAGCAAATATAGTCATTTTCGTGCGGAAAAATAGCAGGGCACCCTCTGAATCGCTATGTTATCAGTGGAATTAAAATTTTTAGTTCTTAAAATTTGTCGCTCTGCACCTTTTAATTAGATAGCAGAAAGATAGAATCGCTATTTCACGAGTGGAATTCAAATTTTTTGGTCTTAAAATTTGTTGCTAGGCTCCTTTTAATTAGTTGCTACGTAAGAAAATTGTCCGCGATCGATTAATTTCCGTTATTCAAAAAATAGTCGTTAACAAAAAAAAGTGTAGTTAACAAAAAAATAACAGTGTTGACTTTCTAAGTTGATATAAACTCAGCAAGGCAATTTGTTTAAAGAAAAATTTTTTTTTCGACGTCATTCGATCGCAACTAATTAGCGACAAAAGAATTAAGCGATTTTAGTCGGTCCATCAATATTATATAATTTTTTTGTATAGTTGCCTTGCTAACTTTATATAAAGTTAGCAGGGCACCCCGGAAAAAAAAATATAATAGCGACAAATTCCGTTGACTCGCAACCAGGGTTGTTATGTTTATAACAAAAATGTTTAAAACAAACTGTTTAAAACGTTGT
This sequence comes from Tetropium fuscum, assembly GCA_964058915.1. Taxonomy (NCBI): domain Eukaryota; kingdom Metazoa; phylum Arthropoda; class Insecta; order Coleoptera; family Cerambycidae; genus Tetropium; species Tetropium fuscum. The sequence continues at coordinate 81,189 of CAXKVY010001683.1, forward strand.
TTTAAACAGGTTGTTTTAAACGTTGATTTTTTCCGCAGTCTTTAGTCTTTACTGTTGCTTGGGTTGTATTTGTGACTGCGTGTAATGAATAATGAAATGAGAAACGATCATATTAAAAGGTTAAAAGAAAATAGTCTCGAGTCCGAGTTTTATTTAAAAAGTTAAATTAAACTGGTAAAACGTAAAAGTAAAACGAAGCATACAAAACAAAAATAAACAGTAGAGTTCTTAAACAAGTGAACTAAAATCAAATTCTCAACGCCTCTGTATTTTAAGTTGTGCAAAGATATTGCTACAGTTTCTTTAAGTAAGTTAACCGAATACTAGATGGCGCAGCGTATCATATAGCTCGATACAACTCTTAAGTGTTTTAAACATTGTTTTAAACGTTTTAAACATTGTTTTAAACGTGTTAAACATTGTTTTTAACGTTTTACACGCGTTATTTTTCCGCTGGAGATTTAAAACTTAACCAAAAAAAACAGTTAAATTGAAAAAAAACGTTTTTTGTTTTTTTAATAAAACATGTCTCTTTGACAACCCTGCTCAGAACCATGGAAAAATTGGGATTTGGTGTCTCTAAGAGAGAACTTCTAGAGACATTAGGTCGAAGTTAACCGAATACTAGATGGCGCAGCATATCATATAACTCGGTACAATTCTTAAGTGTTTTAAACGTTTTAAACATTGTTTTAAATGTGTTAAACGCGTTATTTTTCCGCTGTAGGTTTAAAACTTTTAAACAAAAAAAACAGTTAAATTGAAAAAAAACGTTTTTTGTTTTTTTTAATAAAACATGTTTTTTGACAACCCTGCTCAGAACCATGGAGAAATTGGGATTTGGTCTCTCTAAGAGAGACTTCTAGAGACGATAGGTCGAAATTAACCGAATACTAGATGGCGCAGCATATCATATAAATCAATACAATTCATAAGTGTTTTAAACGTTTTAAACATTGTTTTAAACGCGTTATTTTCCACTGGAGGTTAAAAATGTTTTAAACAAAAAAAAAGGGTTTTTTTTTGTTTTTTTTTAAATAAAACATGTTTTTTAACAACCCTGCTCGCAACTAATTAGCGGCTAATTTTAGGACTAGCAACTTTTCGATTTGGGCATGTTGCCCTGCTAACTTTAGGGACATAGAATAACGCTGCTTTCAGTTCTCGAATTTGTAAACAGGTATTTGACATTTATGTAGGTATGTATATACATACACGATACAAAATCATGTGGAATAGAAAAAATTTTTTGCTCCAAAAAACGCGATTGTTCATAACCCTTAATTTTGAAGCTACAACGTCCATTCAACCATTCAACAACCGTTTTACAAGTAATTTCAAAGGCGATAAGGTCATATACATGCCTACATTTCAATATGCCCAAACGGCTCAGTGGGTGGTTCAGTGAAGGTGAAGGGCTCAGGAGGGTGGTTCGCACACTATAATGCAAACTTCTACAGTTATATTTCCTTTAATTTTTATCCTAGAGAAATAGAAAAAAATCCAAAATTTGTTAAGGAAGAATCGACATTTTTTACGTATCTATTTTGGTATTAGTTATTTTGAAAATAATGTATTTTTTTAAAGAAATGAAATACGTTTTTCATTTTCATCATATTTTTTTCGAAAAATACGCATTCTAACGCGGTCAAACTTTTGGATACTTAATACTAAAATAAAGTAATTTGAAAAATAGTCGACATCTATTCTGGTGGAAATGGATGTGGTTTTAGCGCTCATTTTTTTCTCAAAAATTTTGGTGGCCCAGTTAAGATGCCAAAAAAAAACATCTTATCTCGCGTTTGTCTGGAATTTTAAGGGCCGAATGTGGCTCCCCCCCCGTTCGAAAATTCGGAAGATCCGTTTTCACTTTTTTACACAATCCATTTTTATGATCTTATATATTGTCTGGCATTTGAATAAAATATTGACATTGATAAATAATTCACCAGTAAAAAATACCAGACGGTTTTCAATGGCCGAAAAGGTGGGGATGGGGGTTAACTTGCAAAGAGAAAAGTACAATTTTCCATGTTCTCTTTTTGTCTGGCAATCGAAAGAACGAAGGGTTTTCTTTTAAAAATAACGCTTAACAATTGCCAGATATTAGTCACACTCCGAAATTGACTCTCGTGGAAAATTATGAGGAAATTTTGGAGAGTTTTCAGCGATTTTAATTTGTTTGGTAGCGCGGTAAATTAAAGATTGCACATAACATTTATAACTAATTTTAATTTCCCAGATAAATTGGAAATAAGAATCGACGGAAAAATATAAAATTTTCCACGTTTTTTTCATCCGTTTAAAAAATGCCAGAAGTTAAGCTGTTCGAAAAAAGAATTCTAAAAAAATAAGGTATCTATATTGGAATCACCTACGTATATTATTATATACGTAGTCAATCTTTTAGATTGACTACACACAAAAAAATGTGTAGTTGAAATAACTATAAAATAATCGTATTGAACCTATGTTAGATTCATATATGCGCCAACTATAACTAATATTCAACAGGACCCTAATTTATTTTTAACAAATGAGGTCCTTCCAACTATAGTTGGATTTAATTAGATACTAACGCTGTGGTCATGCTTAACAAAACACTATACACAAATGAAATACAATAAGTAGTTTTAAAATCACCATAACTTATAGTTAATTTAAAATTATATTAGGATGTGTTTAATAAATCGTTATAGTCACTTCTATTATAGTTTTGGTTAGAGGTAACAAGATGTTAGTATTTTATTAAATATAATTATTGATTCTTGACAAACCCAATTAATAGTTATTAATACTTTTGTATGAGATTGTATCAAACCACTATTAGACTTAAAACAACGCAATATTAATGTTAAATGAAGACAGATCTTATGTCAGATACAGAAATAAAATGTAGTCAATTAAACTTGTTATGGTATTATAGGCATATTGTTCAAAACAACAGAAATACGTACAAAATGAATTGACGAAGACGAATAGGTCAGTCATACTTGCATAGGATATGGGGAATGTCGATATAAAAACAAATTTGACACATTTGCAAGCTTTATTTAAAGAATAAATTCGTATATAATGATAATATAGAATTTGGATATAATTATTCAAAATCCAACTCGACCTGAAACAAGAAATACAAAATAAGCTATAAAAATTATTTTAACAACTATAAAATAAAAGAGGTAATACAATGAGAAATATGGAATAAGTAATAACAGTTCATGATGTACTTATTAAACAGATATTCGTATCGTAAGCAAAACTATCAAATATTAAAAGAAAAGTAACTATACCAATGTGTCACTTCGTTCTATAAATCGATCGACTGTTGCAGCATTACTATTCTTCCTATATATATAAATGTCTCCTTCCACAATGTCTCATTTTTTGGAATCCTTGAAGCGGACTCGTGTCGTAGGTACATTATTTTATTATCCCCTAAAAATATTTGCTATATTTCCCATGAATTTATTATTAACTCGTTATGTCTAGAGTAATAGTGCCTCACTATACAAATAATATATATGTTACTGAATATCGGGTACTAAGAAGGCCATTATTTTTGTAAACTCTGTAGAAGTCCATTAAAGTAGAAGTACGTAATATCCATTTAAATATCGTTTTCTTGTAAATTCCGAGTTTAATTATATTATCAGCTCACACGTGACAATTCCGTGACGTGACAAAGTTTTTTCAAATTACAGATTACCTACCTAATAAATAATAGTAGAGCGAGAATTTATATTCACCGATGTTTAATTTTGTTATTGGTAGGTACATTTGAAATTAGATATGGGGCATTGTTAGATTCACTCAATCACTCATAATATACCTATTAGCTTTGATTATATATACTCTATCCAACGAGAGAATGGACTTGGTTTGCTCATCGGCGACTAAAGAGGAGGTGCTCTGTAACGAGCTACGCAGGACCGTCATTCGATGAAATAAATTCGTAAGTAGGTGAAATAAATTTTATTTTGAAAACATGAAAACATTTTATTTATTTAACATAAATTTATTATAAATGTATGAGCGTTATGAAAGTAATATAATCCCTAAATATTCCTAAAATAGACATTTTACGATATTTTTATTTTTTTCACAACCGTAAACAACACAACTAAAATAACCGTACTTGCGACACTACAAATACAAACTGTGAATAGGTAGGCAGTAGTAGGTACTTTATATAATTAGGTACCAGGTAGGTATCGGAACCAGGCGCCGGCCCTGGCTACCAGCTGAGCCAATTAAGACGTTGAGGGCGTTGAACTAATGTTCTAAGGGGCGGAGATCTGACCAAAACAGACGAATTTTCGCTCGAGTGCAAGTCCATTCTCTCGTTGGATACAGTATAGATCATTCATCAGCATTACAGTACGTTTATTATGCTTGCCTTCGAATAGGTGGCACTGCCAGCTCTGATCTACATTATTTCGATGCTCCCGCGGTTCCTTAGAGTACAATCACCCCCGATAACATCAGCGCTGTGGTCAAACTATGATTCAGAAAACATACTTACCTAGTTGGCACGCGCTTATTAGATTTATTATATTCCGCCGGCTCAACATCAGCTATGGGGCCCACTATTTATTATAAGGGCGGCGCGGCGTATTGAATTGTTCAGGATAGATATAAACGACAACAAATATGAACAAATAACTAGATAAACCAGTTATTTTTTATGTTTAATATGCTCCAATTCGGAAACGAAACAAGAAATAATTGTAACCAGTTAGGAAATGAATGATTTTGTGTAAAGGTGAAAATTTGCTCCATGAAACATGTGTCTATGAGACACATGATTTTTTCTAGTTTTGAAATAGGGCTCAGAATAAATAAATAGAAAGAAGCGAAAAAAATATTAACTTTCTAAATTTGTGTATTGCCTACATCAATATCTATCACAAGTTTTTCCCAACGATATACCTAGCACCAAATTGTTGGTATTGTTATTGTTATTACGTAACTAGTTACACAAAGTAAAAAATTATAGGTACTTACTTACGTACTAAATGAAGTCTGTTTTGTCGATCATCTGCTGCGATTACGAAATATGACACTTTATTTGTCAAAATTAGACAAACTTTTTATCCTTTTATATTTTTAAGTGTGTGACTGAAACATTGTAGTATTCCCAGGGGAAATTTAGAACAAGCGATATACTTTTTTATTATTCGAAATAGATACAAATTAAGTATCTAGGTATATCGCGATCAAATAAATTAATAAATGTAAAGATTGGTAATAGTTTTTATTTGAAGTTTGCTGTATTGAAGTTGAAAAGTTAAATATTGAAGACAAAGCGGGCCCCCGGTGTGTGGAATACACTTTAAAATAGTGAAAAGTATCTTGATATATTCCTTTTTAATTATTAGAATTTTTATCAGAAAATATACTTGCGAAATTAGTTTCAAAATATTTTCTGAATTTTTTAATTCATTCCCATTTTGTCACATGTATTTTTTAATGTTCATCATCAATATTGGTTTATTTATATTTATTCATTTTTTATTGGTTGCGTTAAATATACCGGTGGCGTAACTAAAGGGCACGAAAAAAAATATACACATACCTACCTAACATATTAATTTTCAGAATATAAATTATTTTTCACAAAGTTTTTAGAGTAATATACCATTATAGTAATATAACATTAATGATAGTTAATATTTTAATAATTAATAAAGACAAAAATATCAGATATTTCTCAAAATATAAAAATAAAGTTTAACATTCTTCATTAAGATGTTAGATATTTGTCATTTTACGATTTATGTAATTTTATGACTTTATGATGCCGAATATCTTATAGGATGTGAATGGAAACTCGCGGGTATAAGAACACATTAAAATAAATTAAAATGTAAATTAAAAAAATATATTTTATTAATAATTGGTAGGTACCATTCAAAAAATAATAACTATTACAGTCATACATCCGGTGATATTTGATATTCACCATATCCAATAAATAATCATACATTATTAAGAAATATAAATTGTTAACAATAAAAAAAAATATTATAAAAATAAAAATTATTATTAACAACCAAACAGTAAGAAACTTGAACTTAAACATTATCTAACAAGTTTCTTAATTTTTTTATTTTTGAATGTGGTTTAACGTCTTTTATAGCAACATTTCCTGTCCACTTTTGTATAAATTTTTGTATGAATTCGTTTCAATAATTTTTTTAAATAAAAATGTTCTATGTTTTAAACAAGTTTCCTTGTTTATTGTTGTTTAGATTGGTCCTCCAATAATCCATAATCCCCTTTTTAATCTGGTTTACCGTGTGAACATTATAGTTAGAAAATTACAATTGTATATAGGTATACATAAACCCTATCCTATTCTTAGAAGGGCAATATGCCATAATCCCTATACTTGCCTTATTTAATCTAATTTCTAGTAAATCTAATTTTATATTTCTCCTAAATTTTTTTCCCGTTTCCGTCCGCGTCGATCTTTTTATACGAATATTGCCTGGAGTATGGGCTTTATGTCCTGAAAATTGCAGCTGCAATTGGCTGCAACTTCTTGAATAATAATATTTTGAACATATTGAGGCAGGCGAAAAATCTAATTTTGAAAGCAATAATTATAATAATTGATTTTGAAATGCTGTATTCAAATTAATGAAGTCGCTCACTAGTATCGATTGCAAAGTAGGTAGGTACTTATAATATACGCTCAAAACTAATCACCCTTTATCTAAAAATATATTTGCTACCTCCTCCGCTCTCACCCCTGTAAATGAAAGGGTATATCATTAAAAAAATCATTAAATTATTATTATAATTTATTATTATAATTTATATATTTTATTAATTGATTATTATAATCACTTATAATAATCAATTATTATAATAATTATATATTCGATAATTTTTCCAAACATACACTGAAATTATTTCCATTATTTCTAACTTTTGGAGTACACTGTACGTATTTATAATATATTTCTTCATGATAAAATCATAAATTATAAGGTTTCATATCATAAACTAGGTAGGTACCTACCTTTAAACTGTAGGTATTTATATCCAGAGACAAATTCATATATCGAATAATACGGTTAAATGCATAGACTTATAACCAAGGGGAGACCGAACATTTCATTCATAAAACATCTGTAAACGCGATCAGGCATTGTTTTAAAAACATACATAAGCGGAAGAGAGATGTAGTGATCTCACTTAGAAAAAATGTCAACGTTGCTTAATCCAGCTCGTCGTTTGCCGGTGGCGTCCTATTTTAGAGGATAAAATTTTACAATGATTTAAAAAAATCATTGTAAAAGATTTATGCAAAGATACTAATATCCAGAGACATTAATATTTATGATTTGATATTGATTTTCTTTATATAAATATAAAATTATAGTTTTATGAATCTCTATGAAAATTAATATTTTGTTGCAAGTTGGTCTGCATGGAAAGAAAACCTAAAAAGTACAAACATTTTACATTTATTTAAATAATTAAATTGAAATAACATAAAACACTGATAGTTCTTACCAATATTTTATTTCCATGGTACTGTAAAATTTTTATAAATAACAAATAGATACACCACATATTATATATGCAAGTATGTTATAGGTACCACTGAATTAAAAAAAAGAGGGCTCCTAAAAAATTTAAAAAAATATGCCGCAATTAAAAATAAAATTGTTATATTCGTAGCGTTAAAATCCAGTGACAGTAATTCGTTTTCGCAAGTATTTATAAAAAAAAATTTATGGAACTATAATAACATGTTTCTGCCCCACATTTCTATATCAAAAGATGTCAGAATAATATGAAGTTAAAATGTTATCAAGTTAGATTGAACGCAATGTACTTACAACCGTCATAAAAAATAATTGAGCTAATAGTGGAAAGGAAAGGCAAAGGTGGTGGAAGAAAATGATGTAACAAAAATTTTACACAGAAAATAGTTTATTCATTTCTAAATAATATTACCTTAGTATTGATGCTTCTAGACCTATTTTTAATAGACAAATCTAACTTTTTAATAGTTTCATAGTGAATCCTAATGGTAAAGTAACTTCTTAAAATTAATTTTGTAATGTGGACTGGATGTTCTCTTAAAACCTCATCATCATACATGTGATCTCCAAACGAATCAAACACAGAAGAATGCAAATTATTTAATGTCTTTGTAACCAAAATGTGCATTGTGGTTGTTTTTATTAAAAATACTGTGGGCCGTGTTAAAAAACCTAAAAAACTTTTCGCCTGCCTTACATATTTCAATTACAGGTTTGCTTGCTTTCACAAGCTTCTCATAAGTTTTTCTCTCTTGCAATAGCGAGCTTGTTTCACCACTTTCAAGAAAAGATAGGCATTTTGGACAGTCAATAATTTTTTTAAGTCCTCTAACAACAAACCCTGTTACGTAAGACACTATATCTTCTACATATAGAGATAGAGTGAGATCCCACGAATTCGACATAAGATAATTATTCTTTATATTATCCTCTACTGTCTGTATATAATTTATGTATTCTTGTTTCTCTTCCAAAGCTTCCCCCGCCTCTGTGGTTAATGCACGAGTTCCCGATCCACATGTTAAAATTGGGATTAATTCTAAATTAATTGTATTGCCAGTGTTCGGACCACTTATTTCGGAATGCACCAACAATCTCTTGTAGGCTGCCTCGAACTGCCTGGCAGTGGGGATATTATTGTGCCCTCCTTTACTTCTAACAGTCCCGAAAAACAACTCTAAGTGGTCTTGCGATAATTTGTATGTTAAAATATACTTTAATAGCTTTTTCTCTGTCACGTAGTAGTTGTACATTTTTTTTAGGCTAACCGAAAAGCCTAAAACCCCAGTTTTTCTTGACGAGAATAAAATTGGTCCATTTTTTAATGTAAGACCGTTAATATAATCTTTCATTTTTTCAAAATATTCAAACACATCCACCTCGTTAGATTTAGAAAGCGGTTTTTTGTATGAATATTTTGTGAATACATTTCTGGAGTTTAATATATCAAACAAGTTATTAAAATTTAATAAAAACTCTGATGTGCCTGTAGAATTTAAAAAACTTGGACACTTTAAATCCTGCCGAAGGAAAGTTAAGGCATCGCTGACGCTTCTACTAATGGTTTGAGCTGCCAGCCGAACCTTCATTTTCTCTCTCTGCCATTGAAGGTGTCGAAGCCGTATTTTGGTAGCTGCGTGTAACCCTTCTAGGTTTTGTTTTTCAACTAATTGTATTATGTATCTCCACTGGATTTCTTGTTTGTTGGTATCATTGATATCTTCTTGACTTGCCATACAATTTCTGACAAGTTTCAGCATGTGGCATGCATCGAGATAAATAAATATGGGTGCTTTAGTAACTGGATGGTCAAATGATGTTTTTAAGTCTAGTGGGTTAGAGAAATCTGCTCTAAGCTTCTCACACATTGAAAGATTTGCTGGTGCTCCATTAAAGGTTAACGATGTTACAATTATCCCACTTTCATGGATAAATTCCAAACATATTTTAACCAGTTCTGATTTTTCAGTAGCGGACAAACCATCAATTAAAAAATAGCCCATTGGTATTTTCCAAGATGCATTAATGCAAACTAGCATAAATACTAGTACTTCCCTAGCTTCTGGCAAAGCGTCACTGTTAATATTTGTGCCCAGATCAACATATCCGGTATATTTTGACCCAGTCCACTCTACTTGCCGTCTTATCGACATTTCGTCCATTACTAAATTACAAAGTAATTGTCGGGATGAACTTTCTTGTTTCAAATGAAGAGCATTTAAAGCCTCTTGCGTAAATCCTGTGCATGCTGATTTAGTACGAGGTAAATGGCACACGTTTTGCAATTGCACACTTGCACCAAACCATAGAATTAACAACTACTTCTGTGACCAAATCTCTATTTAAATGTCAGCACAATAACCTCAAAAAATTTAAATTAATACCCATGTTTCATTTCATTTCAAATATTTGTAAATATGTATATGACACTAGACTTTTTTAAGTTAATTATGTTAATTACTCAACACGTAACACACCTTTTGTTCACATAACCTCTCTTATCGAACGACAATTTTTATTTATTTGTCAAATTTCTCTATGCACTGGCACTAGCCAACGTCATCGTAGGACGATGCCAAAAAACCGCACTCAGTGCAAGCGAATCAGTTCAAGCGTGTAAATTGAACACAGAAACATCAGTTTGAGTGCCGAGTTTTTGTCATGTAGAAAACGCTGAATGTATTTCTACTCTGTTTTAATCTATGACTGGAAAAGGACTGGGATGCATTGCACTCAGTGTGCACTAGTTCAACCAAAGGAAAATGCCATAAATTTGCTGATTGACAACTATCAGCAACATTTTTGACCACAATTTGTATATTTTAACATATGTATTTTAACAATCCGTGAAAACATTGTGTTCAACTCAGCAGCAAAATAGATTACCTGCCTTGGTTGAATTCCTACACTCGTTAGGCTCGGTTAGCAATTATCAGCCTCGGCTGTCAATCTACAATTTTGATGCTTGGTTAAACAAATTGTTTATTACACATATTTCATGAATATTTTATTTAAAAAAAAACCTTTATTGTTGATTCTGAACCTTCACTAATAAGGCATTTTCCTTTTAGATACTCAATTAATTGTGTCAATGACGTTATTTTACGTTTTAGTCTTCTAACAGTCATCTGTAAATTGTGTAGTTTTCTTTTTCTTTTTTCATCCAATTTTTTTATGAGTGTTAGATTTTTTCTCCGTTTTTCAGGAGTAGAGAAATCACTACTGGTTAGGTCTCCAATGTATCTCCTTTTTCTATAATACAAAATAAAAGAGGATAAGAAAAATATGTAAACCTATCTTAAAGATAATATATATTATTGTAGCATAGCTAACAGAAAAACTAGCGCTCTGAAAAAAACAATTAAAATATGCAAAACAGCTGAAATGTGTTATTTTCTTAGCTATTTTACAAAATTATGTCATTTCATGATCAAATAAAAAACTATGATATTAGACCTACCTTTTCTTAGTAGTTTTATATTGTGGAAGATGTTCACCAGCTTCTGGAACATCTGAAGAGGAATTTTCATGACCCAAGCTACAAGCAAAATAATTATTGATCTTATTTAGTACCTTAATTAACTAAAGCTTATTTAGATATAAACGCAAACATTTTATATTGAAATATTTTTAAAATTTTAATAAAGAAATTGTAATGTGTTTTCCAATCCAAATTTGAACTCATATAACATATGAGCCCCGAGATGTGCCAAGATTGAGGTTTGACACAGACAGTAGGCTGGTCCTGTGAGCAGGCCTATTGTGAATCTGACCTTCAGGGCCCACGTTATTTACGTTGCACTGGACTACTGTATTTCTCTGTAGATAAATGGCACTCCCCAATTATTACATTATTAACTCAAGCCTTATACTATTAGTGCATTTTCCTACTAAATTTTGTGAATATGGCCCTTAAATGTATAAACAACAATAAAATGGAGTAACGTGGAAAATACCTTTCCATTCTTTGCATTTCTGAAGCAGTTTCTGTAGTTTCCGTTGAAGATGAGTAAGAATGTGTTTTCTCCTGCTGTTTCTCATACAATTCCCTATAAATTCATTATTAATTTCTCAGATAGATATAATTTATAAAATGTGCTTACAAACGTGAAGGACCAGCAGTAGTATATTGCTCTTGCTGTACCTGTAAATCGATGACTTTCTCCATATCAGTATCTTCAGTTCTAAAACAATAGCCACATTAAATATATTATTATGTGTACCATCTCCTGAACTTACAAATAATGTGAAGGACCAGCAGTAGTATTTTGTTCTTGCTCTATTTGTAAATCGATTACATTCTCCATATCAGTATCATCAGTTCTAAAACAATAGCCACATTAAAAATATTATTACATGTACCTTCTGCCATACTAACTAAAAACATTTAATGCTTGCGTAGGTACCAGGTCTGTTTCAATTGCTCAGTTTGACAGTCCGTTGGTACTCCAAAGCAGTCGCACAGTCTGTATGACACAATATAACTGGTATCTACATAATATTGCTCGATGTAACGATTGTCCAACTGTGCATTTGGAACAAATATCACCAAACAAAAAAGCAGGAAACAGACAAGTCTGCATATAACTGAAAATTATTTACATTACAGGAAAATTTTCTGTTCTGTTCTTAGTTTTTTTACTAGTACTGGTTGTCAGATACTTACCCAAAACAATGTTTCTGTGGTGATGTAGAAATAGTGAAATTCGGAACTAAAAAAATACCATAAGTATTATTTTTAACAATAATTTAAACACAATTACATAATTGGTAGAATATTTGAAATATGTGAAAAATACCTGAATGATGTAGAAGGGTCTATAAACACTGAGCTACTAAGTTGTGGTTCAGCATCTGGTCTAATCTGTCCAGTTAATTCAGTAACCATAATATCACTAGGGTCAAAATGGTCTGAACATAAATCAGCCGTTTTTACAACTTCTCTATCCTCCAACCCAAGGATAGAAATCCATAGTTGTCTTCTTTCAGGGTTTACAGGAAACCTATATTAAATATGAGTACTATATTAATATGAGTATTATAATTTGGTATTTTTTAATTAATTTTCATGTGCAACACCTAAGCTGCACCACTGAACAGCTAACAATTCACATAACCTCACTTACCTCCGAAAAATCACTTCAGGATGTAAATAATTCTTTTTTCTGCAAAGTACGCATTGGCGAACCATTTTTAAATGTTTATTGTGGCACGTAGCACTTATAGTTATTATTTTACACAAATTTCACTGAAAAACAACACAAACGATCGACAACGCCGCACCTTAAATCATCCTTAAATTATGAATAAAACGGTTATAAAATACGGGCGGTACCAAATCCAGGACGCTAGTAAAACGTAAGCGCGGTTGCCAATACTATATCTAGAAATAGCTGACAAATATTTATGCGTATAATTTAAATTAACATTAATAGTAATTCTTACTAATTTATAATAATAAAAAGACCTCCAATCTACTAGTAATCACTCACATTGCATTTAAGCATATTTTATTATTATTCAATTGTTTTGTTCCATTTCCTAGGGACTAGTTACGAAATCTTGTGACTAGTTCGCAAATTTGGCAACGGGCATTATTCCAGTTTCAATGTATGATTTCAAATAAATGTAAACAATCCTGTCTCCCCTTGGTTATAAGTCTATGGTTAAATGCCATAACATTGATTTTATGAAAATTTCCTTAAAAACAATAGTGTTTAGATACCTACCTACTAAACTAATATATATCTACTAATATGTAGGACCTACTAATTATATATTTTCATTAAATTCAGTTTTATTGTAAATCATATAATACAAATCTACCTCGGTAGATGTGTACCACACTCAAATTTAGAATAATTACCATGAAATGGATAATAATAAATTATTTAAATTTCCGATATCGATATTTTATAACTAACCACGGCCATCCTATATTTTCTGTAGTATCTATAATATAATTATCGATGTAAAACACTAATTCTCTTACATTAATATGATGTTGACGAAAGTACGGCATCAGTGCCTGTTTCAGAGGCGCCATCTAAACGAAACTTTCTCAAGTTTCAACCGCTATTAAGCGTTTGCTCCCAGTTTGGCTCACGTTCGCTCCCAAAACAGGGTAACAAACTAATACATTGGACTGCCAATCTAGGGGTATATATAATCAAAGCTATTAGGTATCTGTCTCATTTTTAAAATAAAAAATATGTAAATACTAATTAATGAATCAATCCTGCAATATTAAAGTATAATAGACTAAACTAAGAACGAAAACATGATTCTAAATCTAGACGACAAACAATACATGATAGGTATGTTAGGTTTACCTACTTACCGATAAATTTTTTTATAATCTCAGGCGATAAAGCCCATGCCCTGAGGAGTACTTCAATTTCCATTTTCCTATTATTATTATTATTATTCTCACACAGATACTTTTTAACTAGGCCCTAATAACCGTTCCACGCGTTTCCATGTATATAGTGGGGAGAATTCTTAAGTTTATATTAAACTAACAAAATAATGTTATAGTCGCTCTGACTCTATTTTGTATTCAAAACAAAACGAGTGCTAATACTTTAATTGACCATAATTTAGGTTTCATTGGAATCTAATTGATATTCTTAATAATTCTATGTTTGTATTAAAATAATCATACTATAAATACATAATTTAGTTGCAAATTGCACATATACCTATTTTTGTTACAAATCTAATTAAGCTCAATTTAACAATAAACTCTAACAATATATTATCTTTTCATTAACTATGATTAATTTGAGAAGCAACGCTATATGTAGTCGAAACGAACATAATATTGTGAAACTACTCTTATAGTTAAATTTGACCATATATTTCTCTGTGTGTATACTCATTTTTAATGACATTTTTTCTCTGGCATTTTGTATTTCTATTCCTAATAAGTGTACAATGTTCATACTTAAATTAAAAAAGACAGACAAGTTAAGTAGTTCGAAGATTGAAAAATAAAGAATTGTTTTTCTGTAAACACATTCGGATTTCTTGTTTCTGCGCGATTGTACCGGCCTACTTGTTGCTATGACGAGAAACAAATTGTTTTCGCGAGTTGACGTGTTGGCATGTTAATAAAGCTAAATTGTCAAAGTTAGTGGGGTAACACAACAAAGAGGTTTTCTGTTAGAAACAGTGTTCCAACAAGAAAGTACATTGTACACTTATTAACAATGTAAATACAAAATGCAAGACAAAAAAATCTCATTATTATATTGACATGTACCACCTATACGTAGGTGTGATTCCAATTTAAATTTCCTTAGTTTTTAAAAACTTGTCTCGCATTTTTAGTATGTACACGTATTTTAAATAGAAATACGAAATGCGATACGAAAAAAAAATGTGGAAAACTTTGTACCTATTTCTTTGTAATTTTTTTTATTAATTAATAAATTATCGAACAAGTGAACTTGTCTGGCATTTTTTAGGTGTGCATGTACAGGGTAAGCACGGATATTAAAAATCTCGTAAGATATACAGGGTGGAAAATAAAACATGATTTTTTTAAATGGAACACCCCGTATATTTTTATACCAAAATATGTCCTTAATTTTCTGAATAAAAAAATATCTAATTGTTATATAATCACTCCACCTGTTCGTGAGATATTACTAAAAACTTATCACATTACGGGTGTCAATTATAAAACAAAAAACATATCAAGATACCTCTGGAAACAATGCCATTTATTGATATAATAAATAAATAATATATAGGTGACAATAACAGTAACGAGTAATAACAATAAATAACATAAGCCTAATAAAAACAAATGAAAGTCAATATTAATACAGTAACACAATTTTATTTATTTACACGTAACGTAATTAAATATTTTCCACGTAACCACCACCATTCTGAATACACATTTGGTATCGCTTTATAAAATTGCTTCTCACCCTTTGAAATATATCACCATTTTGGTTTAATTCCTCAATTTTTACACGTATGCATTCTTTTAACTCATTCATATTATTAAAAACCCCAGTTTTGTATATATCTTGTTTTATCGTACCCCAGAGAAAAAAATCCATGTTGGTGTTAAGTCCGGACTTTTAGCGGGCCAATGTATAACACCGTGCCTTCCTATCCAAATAGGATATTTTCTGTTTAGGTATTCGGTGACGTTCCTCGCAGAGTGTAGTGGTACTCCATCCTGCTGCCAAATAACAGATCTGTTGTCCACTAAATTAATATTATCTAAATAATTTTCAACTGCATGTTGAAGAATATCCACATAACGTTGTGCATTTAAGGGCGCATTTATAAATACAGGACCTACAATAGCATCCTTATGGATGCCACACCACACGTTTACAGTTTGGTATCCTTGTTTTTTTATTTTTTTTACAATATGTGGATTTTCCGCTGCCCAGTAATGTGCATTTTTTCTGTTAAAAATTCCCGCAGTAGAAAAACTGCTTTCGTCAGTCCAAAAGACATGACTTAAAAACTCATCATCTTCCTCTATTCTATCAAATATGTCTCTGCAGAAGGTTAACCTGTCTTGAAGGTTGTTGTCGTCTAAATATTGAACTGGCAAAATACTATATGGTTTAAAATTATGGCGATGTAATATTTTTATCACACTTCTTTGTGATATATCCAATTCTATTGCTGCGGCATAGGATGATTTGGATGGATTTTCAGCAAAATAGAATAACGCGTTGAGTTCTGTGTCTTCTCCTGTTTTTGTTCTTCGCCTTTCCCTTTTCTTGTCTCTCAGAGATTCCGTATTCCTAAACTTTGCATAAATGTTTTTAAAACTATTTTTGGAAGGAGGTAGCCTTTCTCGAAATAACCTAACATACTCCCTCCGAGCAAGAGACTTATTCTTGTTGCACTGAATATAAATTTCAAGTAACTCTTTTCGCTCTTCCAATGAATTTTTTCAAAATAACTTGCTTCTTTACGTATAAACACTACGTATTTTTTACGCTAATATCTAAGAGAGTGAACTACTATCTCACAAAAAACTGGATGACATCTGTCAACAAATAAACAATGCAAATATGCATTGTTTCCAGAGGTATCTTGATGTTCTTATTTTATAATTGACACCCGTAATGTGATAAGTTTTAGTAATATCTCACGAACAGGTGGAGTGATTATATAACAATTACACATTTTTGGATTCAGAAAATTAAGGACATTATTTTGGTCTAAAAATAAACGGGGTGTTCCATTTAAAAAAATCATGTCTTATTTTCCACCCTGTACATTTTACGAGATTTTTAATATCTGTTCTCAGATTATTAAAATTCATCAAAAACCGTGTCTACTCCTTTTTCGAATAAGTTAAATCGGCAAAGGATAAGTGAGATAAGGGGGTGTCAATCTTAAGAGACTTACCCGGTACACGAATTTAAAATAGAAATATGAAATGCCACAAGAAAAAAAAATGTGGAAAATATTATATCTTTGATTTTTTTATTTATTAATAAATTTTCGAAGAGCACAACTTGTCTGGAATTTTTTAGGTGTGTAAGTACGCGTATTTTATATATAAATACGAAATGCCGGTCGAAAAAAAATCAAGAAACATTTTATATTCTTTTTGTATGTTTTTTATTTATTTATAAATAATGGAACAGCCAAACTTGTCTGGCAATGCAGCATGGGCGCTTTTAGGCTATTGCATCCATTTTGGTAATCTTTATTTTTGCATATTACTATCGCTGAAAACTCCGAAATTTCCGCAAAATTTTTCTGCGGGAAGCTCAATTTCGAACTGTGATTACCATCTAACAATTTTTCACCATTACATTCGCAAGTAATCGTTTCATTATCTCGATTGCCAGACAAAACGAAAACGTGGAAAATTGTACCTAGTTTTCTCTTGCAAGTTAACCCCCCCCCCCCCCCGCCTTTTCGGATACTAAAATCCGTCTGCCATTCTTTATTGGTGAATTATTTATCAATGTCAATCTTGTATTCAAATATCCAGACAATATCAGATCAAAAAAAATTACTGAATGAGGACATTCAGTCCTCAAAATACCACACAAAAAATGACTGCATTCAACAGTACACTATATCACGGTCTATAAGTTTTTCCCGAAAAATGCAACAGTTTTCCGTTATTTAACGTTCAATACCTACTTCGAACCAGTTGTTGCAAAAAAGTCTTCTACAACGCGCCATAACTCACTTTAATTTGGACCTAGCGCATTCATAAAAAAACAATATCTATTTTCTTATGAGCTTTATTTTTGGTCGTCGCAACTTTTTTGAGAGAACGCCAAGTTTTCGAGTTCTTTGCAAAAAACCGTGCATTTTCACGTTTTCAATCGAGAATAACTCGAAAAATATCGATAGAACATTTTTTTACTCTAAATTTGTCCCTCTATCCAATATTTTAAGTTTACTTGAAGGTTATGTTCCTATTGCTCATTTAGGTATTCTAGGCTCCCCTAACTATTCAGCAAATTTCACGTTAATCGGTCAAGATACAAAGAATTGGTGGCGGAAAATTTTTAATGACTGGACTAATGTTTCCTATACAAAAACAAATCAAATGCCCATTTCTTTCGTTGTGTAAGTTCAACTAAAGTACCATAGACATATTAATATGGGGAGACCCAACGATTCATTCATAAAACGCTGGAAGAGCCGATCTATTATTGTTCTAAAAACTGCAATGAGTACGAGAGAGAAAATGGAGGCAGGTATCCTTTCGGCAACGCCGCTTCGTGTGATCAACGCCCATCTAGTGGCGTATCTACTTATCTTTAGTGAATGAGTTAGGGTAGACTGCATAGTTGCATAAGAAAAATACTTAATACCCTGTATCTGAACGTTGCAATAAATCAACTGAAAATAGAAAACATTCAGAGCATAGTTTAATTCGTGTACATTAAGATAATAGTTGATAACTGCAATAAAACTTTGTCATGTGTTTTGTAGAAATTTATTTATAATTTTAATGCAAAAAGTACAGTTACTGGACGTATTTGTCAGTTAGTGGACGGTTTAATATTAGTTATTGGATACATTGTAAATAATTTAAATTCTATAAAAAAGACACTTTAATAGGTCTGACCACTTAGTAAAAAATTTCCTTGCGTGTTTGTTGAAACAACTCAAAGTCTGTCTATTTATTCTTTCTCTTCCTCCGTTAAAATTTGTAAGTAACCTTAAAAATACTTACATTACTTACCGATGAAAAGTAACATTTTCCGGACTTAAATGATCCACCCTTTTACAAACTATACAAGAATGCACATTAGTTACAAACACACAAGAATGCATATTACTTACACACTTATTGTTCACCTGAATCGCAATAAATACAAAGATTCGTAGAATACACTTAAGAAAACAAAAGTACAAGAGGTAGCGTTGCGGCAACCTCGCAAATTTCTCTCCATTCATTGTAGTAAAACTCGAGTAAAATTCATCAAACGACGTTGCCGGTGTTGAGATTTCTATCTCAAGGCACAGTACATTTTCGGTTGTCTATGGTTTTCACCATATATTATTAACGCAATAAGGCAATAACATTTTAGTCTTAAAATGAATCAGATTCGTTGAAATTGTCAAATTATTTGAACATCTCTTACGGTATTCAAAGACTTCAAGTGAATTTCACAGTAAGCCTGGCAAACGTGCCGTTTGGGAGAAAAAGACGGACGATAAGGATGGAAAGATCTTGGATCGGCCAAAAATGTAAACAATTCTGTCTCTTGTATTAATACGTCTATGTGCAAATGGTTCTAAGTGCAACGAAAAAATGTTTTAAGTTTTAAAAACCACCATTGTCATTTATTAGATCACCGGACTCTCCATCACATAACTGTCTTATTTATCCGGTCGTATAACCTGTATTGTTGCCAATAACTAGGTACTTATCGATTTCGTCCTATTTGTCGTTACATTTGTTGATATTTTCCTTGTCCTCTCGCATCTACCAAAATGTCATGCACATATTAGCTTAGCCTTGACCCACTTAAATTTTTACACAGCCAGCACCCTATTTATACAACTATTTGCTCCCAGGTACCGTATAATATTCAAAGAATTGGGGGCGGAAAATTTTTAATGACTGGACTAATGTTTCCTATACAAAAACAAATCAAATGCCCATTTCTTTCGTTTGCGTAAGTTCAACTGAAATAGGTAGGTACCTACACACGCAAAATATTAAACTTCAAACACGTCTATAAAAACTCGTGCGCATTCCAGATTCCAGTGTATATTTGTATTGTTGCCTTTGCAGCTGCAACCCAACCGGAAATTCCATTTTGGCGATTTGAGCTGTTTTTTTCTTCATTAGATATTTTAGTTATTACCTATTTATTATGCGTTTGTGGTTCTACCTGACTGTGGGCACAGCTTGAGTGTGGCCTA
Source organism: Tetropium fuscum (assembly GCA_964058915.1). Lineage (NCBI taxonomy): Eukaryota > Metazoa > Arthropoda > Insecta > Coleoptera > Cerambycidae > Tetropium > Tetropium fuscum. Next base: position 101,141 of record CAXKVY010001683.1, read on the forward strand.
GGCCGAATACCTATTGGTTGTTTCTTACTTGCTTACTCTCTCACTTACTCACTCCCCATGTCTGCACCATTCCCCACCACTGTCTTGGCTCTCGAGTATTGCGTTTACTGTTAGCGTCACGGCGTCAGTCTCGTTGAATGGCCGGCGGACGCCTGGTGTAATGTAAAATATGTAGTTCTAATTAACTGGTAGCCGTATTGCACCGGTTCGGTTGTGCATAAAATAGTTTCCAACTTTGGCTCTATGTTGCATGTTGCTAGGTTTCAATTGCGCTTAGGTATCGTGTTTAATTACAACCACGTTGAATTGACCTGAAGATGTGATTTCCACTACGCAGTTTATGATTGGTAAGACTTTCTTCAGTCTTTTGTTTTGCGCTTGAATATTATTATAAACACCATTTTTGGGTCTGGTAAGCTGCCATTGTCTTGTTTATAATTATTAAACTACTTACCTTCAATTTATTTTGTAATAAACAGGTGTAAAAGAAATAAGTTTTATTACGACTGAGATTAGGTAAATGTAGTAGTCCGGTAGTTAAAGCATTACTAAGGAAATGTCTGCCAGTAGCGCGCAACCTTTTTGAATATGTTTCGAATATTTTAGAACGGAAAGTTTGCAGTTGCCGCTAGCCGGATGTTTCCTTTTCGTGTGGAAAAACTAAATAGCCACAACACGAGGGACACACAACTAGGGACAGTCATTATTTTAAAATGAAAGTATTTGTTTGGCAAAGTACATACATATTTGTTTAGTTTTACATCTTGATTTGGGAGTCTACTGTATGTATGGTGGTGCATTTTTGATGAGTGATGACATCTTTAATATTTAGGTGAATTAAAATATCACGTATTTTTTATAATAATAAGTGTAAAAGTGTTGAGAACATTCAGTGCGTGTGACAATATTGCTACGTGTGTTGAATGCAAGAATTACCTATCGAGTAAAACAGAAAGGGGTATGTAACGAGAAGGTATTTATAGTTAACTTGATAAAAAAAGTGCCAGGTCGTAAAGTAATCACAAGGATCAAATTATAAGCAGGCATATAGATATACAAAACCAAATCAGTCAGCGCTAAGCGGTGACCTTGAAAATGAGTGAAAAGGCCCTTTTTCATATTTTTTTAAATCAATAATTCGATTTCTTAAATCATTCTAAAATTAAATTAATCTGAAAATGCGTGTGTAAAAAGTTTCAAATAAAATATTTTTTAGTTTCTTGAAAATTGTCCCTGCCCGTCAATTTCACCGAATTCGACGTTTTTTGACACAAAATTCTAATTACCAGGGAACTGAAGTATTTTTACTTGAAAACCATTTTATGGATGTACATGAAGTAGTGATGACACGATTCTTCTTATACGATTACGATTGCGATTACGATTATTCTTTAAATAATCGTACGATTACGATTAATAGAAAAAAAAGTGATACGCATAATTATTTTGGTATTGAATTTACGAACGCTGCATGGAAAGGTCTAATAAAAAATAAGCGCAAACTAAAAAAAAATATATTTTCAGAAAACGGAAACAAAATGAAGTAGGTAAATAGTACCTACCTAATAAATGAAATTACAAATTAATACGTGAAATTCACGGTAACTAAATTTTTATTCAAAAAACATAACATCTGCAGGTTTTGGGGACTCGGTCGGTTTCTTTTAGGAGTTTGAAAAAGCCCTGCTGTTGAAAATAATCTTTCGGGATTGTACAGAAGATGGCTTGTAGGATAGGTATCACTAGTATTTTTAATAAAATGTCTCCATACATCACTTATTTCTTGTTTATTCCTTGACGACAAGATAAATAATAAAACTCACTAGTCACGACAGAACACTTATGGCAGACACAGCATATTAGGCTAGTAAATCGCAACTGGCGAAATACGTAAGGCGCGTGATTTTCAAAGCTTGGAGTAAACAGCCCTGCCGGGAAATAACCTATGGGCTTGAAAGGAAAGGATCGTGAAATAATCGTATAGGTAATCGCCGATTACGATTAATCGGAAAACCGTGATAACCGCAGATTAATCGTAATCGTTTCATCACTAACATGAAGTTAGCAGGTCAACTTTTGCAAATCGATCTCCCTATGGCATAAAGATTTGCCGTTTTTTAGCCGTTAATTAATCGTGAAAGAAATAAATTTGCCGCACTTTAATTTTTTTATATCGGGTACCCTGCTAACTTCATATGAACTTGGCAGGTCACATATATAAAAAATTAATTTAAAAAAATTTAATTAAGCTTAAAATTCGACTGGTTTTTTAGCTCTGATTTTACCGTTGGCCTTGTTTCATTTTATCGTGAAGAGAGCGATTTTGCCGTTAATTGTTTATCAATAGTAACAAAAAATTTCAAAAACACTGAATCTCAGCGGGGCAATCGAGTTTTTCGCTTGGAAAATTTCGTTTTTTGACTCGTTTTTTGGCTGAGATCTTGCCGTTCGGCTTGTTTAATTTAATCGTGAACAGTGCGATTTTGTCGTTATTTGTTTATTAATAGTAAAAGATAAAAAAACATTAAAATCACTTTATCTCAGCGGGGCAACTGTTTTTCGGTTGAAATTTTTTTTAACTCGTTTTCTGCATGAAATTTTGCCATTCGACTTGGTTATTAGGGAATTTGATTTATATTCGGAAATCGATATTCGAATAAATAAATTTTCCGTTTATAAAACGAAGATTACAACATTTTCCTTTATAACCATTCGCCAGCGCCAAAAAAAACGGTAAATTTTAAGCTAAATTAATTTTTTATTTATGTGACCTGCTAACTTCATATGAAGTTAGGAGAGCACCCGATATAAAAAAAAATTAAAGAGCGGCAAATTTTTTTCTTTCACGATTAATTAACGGCTAAAAAACGGCAAATGTTTATGCCATAGCGAGATCGATTTGCAAAAGTTGACCTGCTAACTTCATGTACATATTTTATGGATGGATTTTCAGATTGTAGAGAATTATTTAAGAAATAGACTTATTGGTTTAAAAAATACAAAAATCAAAACGGACATTTTTACTCATTTAGGCCAGTTAGTTTTACATGGTATTAACTAGGGAAGTTTTGTAACTTTGTAGGTTTGTAGATTTCGCTACCTAGAACCAAAATCACATTTTGTACAAACCGGGACCTGCCGCCCGCGACATCGTACTGCTAAGATGACCGCCAAAAATCGTTTTTTTTTCGTCAAAAATTGTTTTTAGAAAAAATATCTAAGGAAAAATTAATAGGAAATTTCCTTTAAAAAATGTTAGCGTATATTCTGTAAAGTTGATTTAGGCACAAATCAAAAATTTAATAATGTTTGGTTAGTTTGTTCTAGACGTTCTACCAACGATTTTTCAAAATTAATGTGTGAATTATGTCTTAGAATATATTTATTTGTTATATATACAGGGTACATCACGGTGAGTCGCCTATTGGATGTTTCTGGGAAACCACTTATATTTTGGAACTGAAAATATGCACACAGGGGTGTTCTATTCAATGAAAATATTGCCATGTATGTGCCACTTCCGGTTATACCGGAAGTCGACAACAATTTCCTTGTTTTAAATGGCATGCTATATTTTTTATGCCAGATTCGAATACTACTCGTTATTTTAAGGTAACTTTCAATACTCCCTATCCCTAAAATCAATAGTTTTTGAGATATTTCGATTTTAATAAAACCTTTTGCGAAAACAACCCGTACATTAGAAATTAATAACTTTCGTTATGGTAACTTTCAAGAACCAATTTTTGTTCCACATACTAAAAAGACATGGAGCTTATGTATGTAGGTATAAAGTTTTCAACTTGAATGTGAACTTTATGATTTTGAACTATAATTGTTTTCCATGGCACACTGCACTCGATGTTAATTTTAATTCAACAATATTTTTAAATATCTCTAAATAACTCAAGAACCGTCCAATTTAGCTAAACCAAACTACATATGGGTCGAAAGGTAATCAAAAAAGGAACCGAATTGGATTATAAAATACCGTATATGTCCCATTTAAAGTAAGACACTTATTGAAAGTCGAAGTAGGCAAAGTTTGACATCAGTTATTGGACACCCTCTGTATTTTGGAGCATTTGTTTATACATACATAAGCTCCATGTCTTTTTAGTATGTGGAACAAAAATTAGTTCTTGAAAGTTACCATAGCGAAAGTTATTAATTTCTAACGTGCGGGTTGTTTTCGCATATGATTTTATTAAAATCGAAATATCTCAAAAACTATTGGCTTTACGGATACGGAATAGTATTGAAAGGTACCTTAAAATAACGAGTAGAATTCGAATCTGGCATAAAAAATATAGCATGCCATTTAAAATAAGTAAGTTGTTGTCGACTTCCGGTATAACCGGAAGTGGCACATACACGGCAATATTTTCATTGAATAGAGCACCCTTGTGTGCAAATGTGAAAACCCTTGTGTGCAAATTTTCAGTTCCAAAATATATGTGGTTTCCCAGAAACGTCTAAGGGGCCACTCACCGTGATGTACCCTGTATAACTGGTAGGTAGCTACATGGTTTTTGCAATCGCCGCCGTTTCCAGTGGCTTGGAAACTGCTAGTACCGATTCGCCCTCAAGCTAAGGAGTAGGCAGATTGAGGCCTTAGTGGGCGATGAGAGAAAGTAGGGGAAAAGCAATCCGTCTCGCTTGCTACTTCAATCGAACCATGTAACAAGCATCTGGACAATGTCCTTGAACTTAATTTTAGGGGCATTGCTAGTGATAAGGCCCTAATTGCATTGTTGGAGGCTACGGCCAACAGTGATGCAATTGCAGTAGAGAGAAAACAGTTTTAAAAACAAATTTTTATTTAAATGCTCTGAAAAGGAGTATTAGAGGTTTGGATTAAATTAAACGACAGAATGAGTGGAGAAAAATGTCTGTTTAATATGCGTTCTAAATGACAACTAGCTTACTATATTATATATTTCGTCTTATAATAAGTTAAGTTATACACACTTAAACTTTTGTTTTTAAAAATTATTTTATTATTTAAACATACAAGATGACAGAGTCTTTAGTCTCGAACTAGTGACAATAAAGTGAATACAATAATAAGTTTATCAAATATATATAGGTTTACATATCAATAACCCTTGCACCTTAACGACTATTTCCGTGATAAAGGGAATACGTGTACTATTGTTGCATAGGATGTTGTCGTATCCTTAATTGGAGGATGTAGGTACGTGGGCCATAACTTAATACAAGAACCAAACATCATCAGCGGCTCAAGTGTTTATAGTAATAAATTGTCATTAATGACGCCGCCTAAATATATAACATCCTGACTGATACATTGACCTTAAACTAGTTAGTTCTACATTTTGCTTAGATTTCTAATAAGGAGAAAATAAACAAATGATATAGAAGCTTGTCGCGAGATTTACCTGTAAATTTATTTTATGAAACCGTACATTTTTTCTTAGAATTACTTGTGTCAAGATCAAGTTACATATATTGTATTCTTGTTTATTTACGCAGGTAAATCTCGCGACAAACTTCTATATCACATAAATTTCAAAGTTTATTTTCTTCTTTTTAGAGCATTCAAATAAAATCAGAATTATTTAATTCAGCAGAATGACATAATTAATTTTCCGAACAACCTGTATAATTAAAATGTAAAATATTGTGAATGCATTATTGTTCCTAGGATTTTTGTTAATGTGTGTAGAAAATGTCATTTCAATCAGTTACTTTTTGGGTAAAAGTACGTCATCTATTTTTGAATCAAACTAACAAACAAACTAACATACCTACATACATATATACAAACATTGCAAATTAAATAAAAGCTTGAGAAAATATAATAACGTTATTTGATAGCCTTATAATGGTAAAATACAAATGTAATTGTCTTAAATTTTCCTAGCATTTAATTCTGCAGCAAAATTTTCTGGTACCTACCTACCAGAGCCCTTACCATCGCGTAGCCATATTCATAAAAATATATATTATTATCTTCTTTATAATATTTATTTGTCTTATGGGCCTGTATGAAGGAATCCGACGGATTTCCGAGAATATTGTAATTCCAAGTATATACCAGTTACTAGCATTATAAAACCGGCCCTGAGAAATATTAATAGCCAACTTGAGTTTGTTTTCCTGTTAATGTTGCTCTTAAAAAAATACCTGTTATGTAGGTATTTACAGATATTTTTATGATTTGTAGGAAGTACCTTCTCTGGGCAGTTGTTTTTCTTATTTAGTATTTAGTACAAAAAATTTAGCCTAGCATGAGTCATCGAAACGGCGAATCGGTGGGTCCCAGCAGGTGCTGGTACCTGTGAGAGACCGTCGTGAATTGCGCAATGCATTGGCACCTATTTCTTTGAAATACTTTAGCCGGCTTTTATTTGTTGTTAGTTCTTCGTGTTCTGTGACTATCCAGTTATATAGTTGACTGTTTCTAACTTATGGTATTTCTTTAGGGTGTGGGTGGATTTATGCGGGTGTTAGTTTTGCTATGTTAGTTGGTTAGTTATAATAGAATAAGCAGAATGGGCTGAGAAGCGTTGGTTACAATATTTCTAATTAGTGTATTAGTATTCTGTGGGTATATTAGTATTAGTAGTATTCGTTTATAAAGTATTATTTTATTATTATTATTTTTGTCTATTGATGCCTCTTTTAGTTAGTGTTTTATTTTTCAGGTTTTATTTTTATTTTATATTTCATGCAATTTTTTCATGCTGTTTTTATTTTGCATTTTCTATTAATTTTGTGTTGTATTACTGTTTTATGTTCCTTTCTATTTTCTGTTGTTTTTATTTTTTAAATTTTTTCAATCATTTTTGGTTATTAGGGTCGGGACGCTCTGGGGTATATACATAGTTAAGGGATGGGTACTTGGGAGGGTATCTAAATTTGGGGATTAGTGCTGTGTATATAGTGGTATTAGTGTGTAGGTTCAGCCTTTGAATAAATGAGGGTATAACGTTATTTTCTATGTGCGTATCTAGTGTGTTCACTTCTGTGATTTGGTGTAATGTTGTAATTTTAGCGTGGGAATCTAATCTGATTTTTGTGGCTGTTCCTAATGCCTTATTCTGGCAAATTTGTAATTTTTTCTGTTGCTCTTTAGTAGCCCACGAATACCATATTGGTAAAGCATAAGTTAAAACTGGCCTAATATACGCCTTATATAACATTAAAGTTATTTCTGGTTTTGAATTACGCATAATTGAACTTAATGTATACTGTCTGAATTTAGCTTTATTTATAATTTCATGTACCTACTTCTTTGGTAAATCTAAATTGTCTGTCCATATACTTACTTACGCACTAAATGAAGTCTGTTTTGTCGATCATCTGCTGTGATTACGAAATATGACACTTTATTTTTCAAAATTAGACAAACTTTTTATTCTTTTTATATTTTTAAGTGTGTGACTGAAACATTGTAGTATTCCTAGGGGAAATTTAGAACAAGCGATTTACTTTTTTATTATTCGAAATAGATACAAATTAAGTAGGTATGTACATGGTATATCGCGATCAAATAAATTAATAAATCTAAAGATTGGAGTAATAGTTTTTATTTGAAGTTTGCTGTATTGAAACATGTAAACTTAAGGTTGAAAAGTTAAATATTGAGACAAAGCGGACCCCCGGTGTGTGAAATACACTTTAAAATTGTGGAAAGTATCTTGATATATTCCTTTTTAATTATTAGAATTTTTATCAGAACATATACTTGCGAAATTAGTTTGAAATATTTTCTGAATTTTTTAATTCATTCCCATTTTCTCGCATGTATTTTTTAATGTTCATCATCAATATTGGTTTATTTATATTTATTCATTTTTTATTGGTTGCGTTAAATATACCGGTGGCGTAACTAAAGGGCATGAAAAAAAATATACACATACCTACCTAACATAATTTTCAGAATGTAAATTATTTTTCACAAAGTTTTTAGAGTAATATACCATTATAGTAATATGATATTAATAATAGTTAATAATATAGTAATATTTTAATAATTAATAAAGACAAAAATAGCAGATGTTTCTCAAAATATAAAAATAACGTTTAACGTTCATTAAGAGGTTAGATATTTGTCATTTTACGATTTATGTAATTTTATGACTTTATGATGCCGAATATCTTATATGTGAATGGAAACTCGCGGGTATAAGAACGCATTAAAATAAATTAAAATGTAAATTAAAAATATATATATTTTATTAATAATTGGTAGGTACCATTCAAAAAACAATAACTATTACAGCCATACATCCGGTGATATTTTGATATTCAACAGATCCAATAAATAATCATACATTATTAAGCAATATAAATTATTAACAATAAAAAAATTATTATAAAAATAAAAATTATTATTAAAACCAAAAATTAAGAAACTTGAACATAAACATTATCTTACAAGTTTCTTAATTTTTGATTTTTGGATGTGGTTTAACGTCTTTTGTAACAACTTTTCCTGTCCACTTACAGAATTTGTATAAATTCGTTTCAATCATTTTTTTATTAAAAATGTTCTATGTTCTAAACGAGTTTCCTTGTTTATTGTTGTTTAGATTGGACCTCCAATAATCCATAATCCCCTTTTTAATCTGGTTTACCGCGTGAAAATTATAGTTAAAAAATTACAATTGTAGGTATACATAAACCCTATCCTATTCTTAGAAGGGCAAAAGGCCATAATCCCTATACTTGCCTTATTTAATCTAATTTCTAGTAAATCTAATTTTATATTTCTCCTAAATTTTTTTTCCCGTTTCCGTCCACGTCGATCTTTTTCTACGAATATTGCCTGGAGTATGGGCTTTATGTCCTGAAAATTGCAGCTGCAACTTCTTCAATAATAATATTTTGAACATATTGATGCAGGCGAAAAATCTAATATTGAAAGCAATAATTATAATAATTGATATTGAAATGCTGTATTCAAATTAATGAAGTCGGTCATTAGTATATCGATTGCAAAATAGGTAGGTACTTATAATTTACGTTCAAAACTAATCACCCTTTATCTAAAAATATATTTGCTACCTCCTCCGCTCTCACCCCTGTAAATGAAAGGGTACATCATTAAAAAAATCATTAAATTTAATTTTCTTGTATTTTTTATACCTAGTATAATTAAACTTATAATCACCCCGCTTTTCGACCTGTCCGCCCATTTTTTAATGCAATTTTTGCATCTTTTGTTGAAATATCTTTACAGGGGCGCAACGCAGATATCCAGTCTCAACCCTCTGAAAATTCCCATCACATCAAACATAAATCATTGCGAAGATTTTTTCTACAATTAGGTGGTCGATTTCTATGCGGAACAAAATTTTCAGAACTTTAACTATGTATAATTACCTAGACTTTCATCCCGTAAAGACCATCCTATTTTCAAAGAGATGTTTTTTAGTATTTTTCCATTACGTCTTTTTTAGAAATTTATACGAATACAGAACTTCAAAATTTACAGAATACTACCACAATTTATTATTGGGATTTTTTTAACCAATTTTATTTTGGGCCAGTTTCCCGAGTTTCATAGTTTTGACCGCAAATTATTGATCTTGACCCACTGTGGTAACGGTTAGATACTATTTTTTACGTTAATCTCATTACCAAATCGTAAATGGATACAAATTCGAAAATTTTCAGTTATTAGTAGTACCTACCAGCTAATTATATTAGCTGAGAAATAAAAAATATATATATTCGATAATTTTTCCAAACATACCTACACTGAAGTTATTTCCATTATTTCTAACTGTTGGAGTCCATTGTACGTATTTATAATATATTTCTTCATGATAACATCATCATAAATTATAAGGTTTCATATCATAAACTAGGTAGGTACCTAGGTACCACCTACCTTTAAACTGTAGGTATTTATATCGAATAATATGGTTTAATGCCATAATATTGTTTTATGAAAATTTCCTTAAAAACAATAGTGTTTAGATACCTACCCACTAATATATATCTACTAATATATAACCTACTAATTATATATTTTCATTAAATTCAGTTTTATTATAAATCATATAGTTATACCTACCTAGGTAGATGTGTACCACACTCAAATTTAGAATAATTATCATAAAATGGATAATAATAATAATAGATAGATAATAATAAGTTATAAAATATCGATATCGGAAATTTAAATAATTAAATTTCCGATATCGATATTTTATAACTCACCACGGCCATCCTATATTTTCTGTAGTATCCGTAATATAATTATGGATGTAAAATGTAAAACACTAATTTTCTTAAAGTACGGCATCAGTGCCTGTTTTAGAGGCGCCATCTAAACGAAACATTCTCAAGTTTCTACCGCTACTAAGCGTTTGCTCCCAGTTTGTCTCGCGTTCGCCCCCAAAACACGGTAACAAATTAATACATTGGACGGCCAATCTAGGGGTATATATAATCAAAGGTTCAACTAAAGTAGGTACCTACACACATTCAAAATATTAAACTTCAAACACGTCTATAAAAACTCGTTCGCATTCTAGATTCGTGTATATTTGTATAGTTGCCTTTGCAGCTGCAGCCCAACCGGAAATGCCATTACGGCGACTTGAGCTGGTTTGTTCTTCATTAGATATTTTAGTTATTACCTATTTATTATGCGTTTGTGGTTCTACCTGACTGTGGGCACAACAGACTTGGGTGTGGCCTAGGCCGAATACCTATTGGTTGTTTCTTACTTTTACTTGTTTACTCTCTCACTTCCTCACTCCCCATGTCTGCGCCATTCACCACCTCTGTCTTGGCTATCCAGTATTGCGTTTACTGTTAGCGTCACGGCGTCAGTCTCGTTGAATGGCCGGCGCGGCGGCCGCCAGGTGTAATGTAAAATATGTACCTAGTTCGTAGTTCTAATTAACTGGTAGCCGTAATGCACCGGTTCGGTTGTGCACAAAATAGTTTCCAACTTTGGCTCTATGTTGCATGTTGCTAGGTATTGTGTTTAATTACAACCACGTTGAATTGACCTGAAGATGTGATTTCCCCTACGCAGTTTATGATTGGTAAGAAAGACTCCTTCAGTTTGTTGTTTTGCGCTTGAATATTATTATAAACGCAATTTTTGGGTCTGGTGAGCTGCCATTGTCTTGTTTATACTTATTAAACTACCTACCTTCAATTTATTTTGCAATAAACAGGTGTAAAAGAAATAAGTTTTATTACGACTGATATTAGGTAAATGTAGTAGTCCGGTAGTTAAAACTTTACTAAGGAAATGTCTGCCAGTAGCGCGACAACCTTTTTGAATATGTTCCGAATATTTTAGAACGGAAAGTTGGCAGTTGCCGCTAGCCGGATGTTTTGTTTTCACGTGGAAAAACTAAATAGCCACGACACGAGGATGACAACTCTAGTGACAGTCATTATTTTAAAATGAAAGTATTTGTTTGGCAAAGTACATATTTGTTTAGTTTTACATCTTGATTTGGAAGTCTACTCTATGGTGGTGCATTTTTGATGAGTGATGACATCTTTAATAGGTATTTAGGTAAAATATCACGTCTTTTTTTATAATAATAAGTGTAAGTGTTGAGAACATTCAGAAGTGCGTGTGCCAATATTGCTACGTGTGTTGAATGCAAGAATTACCTATCGAGTAAAACAGAAAGGGGTATGTAACGAGAATGTATTTATAGTTAACTTGTTAAAAAAAGTGTCGTAAAGTAATGCACAAGGATCAAATTATAAGCAGGCATATAGATATACAAAACCAAATCAGTCAGCACTAAGCGGTGCCCCAGTGACTTTGAAAATTAGTGAAAGGCCCCTTTTTCATATTTTTTTAAATCAATAATTCGATTTCTTAAATCATTCTATCAATCTGAAAATGCGCGTGTAAAAAGTTTCAAATAAAATATATTTTAGTTTCTTGAGAATGCCCCTGGCCGTATCGACGTTTTTGACACCAAATTCTAATTACCAGGGAACTGGAGTATTTTTTACTTTAAAACCATTTTATGGATGGATTTTTAGATTGTAGAGAATTATTTAAGAAATAGACTTATTGGTTTAAAAAATACAAAAAATCAAAACGGGCATTTTTACTCATTTAGGCCAGTTAGTTTTACATGGTATTAACTAGGGAAGTTTTGTAACTTTGTAGGTTTGTAGATTTTGCTACCTAGAACCAAAATCACATTTTGCACAAACCGCGACTTGCCGCCCGCGACATCGTACTGCCAAGATGACTCTAAGGAAAAATTAATAGGAAATTTCCTTAAAAAAATCTTTGCATATATTCTGTAAAGTTGACGGTTTGGGCACAAATCATAAATTTAATAATGTGTAAGAGAGTATTTTTTCCATTTTATTATAGATTGTATATTATATATTGTTTACCACAAAATGGCATTATTAAATAATCTTTCAATTTCAAACACACTTGTTTCGATTTAATGCTTGACACCTTATGTAAGATCATTTGATTAGGTCACCAAATAGCTGAAAGAAATGAGTAATGTTATGTTTGGGCAGGACGATACGCGGAGAGAGAAAAGCATTAGGCAGTTAGTATGTGAGTGCACGTTTTGAATGCACGTTTTGTGCGATATAGGCCAAATAAAGAGTACTATACATAATGTGAAAACGAGTATGTTACATGTAATAATTCACCCCTAGTGCACTGTTGCCCGGCATGAGACCGTGGTTCCTTCGAGCGGGATCACTCACAACTTGGGGGTGTTGTGAGCTGCTCGAATGACATGATGCAGGTGGAGAGGGTAGCCTCATTAGGTGCCCCCGATCCGGTCATTGGAACGCCAACCCCAATGGGGTGGGCGTTCGCGGAAGCCTCAACTTATTTCAGGGTGGCGCTAGCTAGTTGTCGAATAATTCATCATTAAGTTATAGAATTAATAAATGCAACGTAGACTCCAACCATATGACACTGGACGAACTGATGGCGAGGGGGTGGAGACCCTCGGTGAGTACTTTAGATTGTTCCAATGCTAACAGATCAGTAATTGTTATATTTATTTGCATGCTCCCGTTATCGTAACCTGCCCACGAGCAAGTACCGATGTGCAAGTACCAAAGTGAACCTCTTGGGAATCAGGTGAGAATAATTTAACCCAATTTACAAATGTTTGGTTAGTTCGTTCTAGACGTTCTACCAACGATTTTTCAAAATTAATGTCTGAATTATGTCTTAGATTTTATTTATTTGTCATATATATACAGGGTACATCACGGTGAGTGGCCTATTAGATGTTTCTGGGAAACCACATATATTTTGGAACTGAAAATATGCACACAGGGGTTTTCAGCGGTGCTCTATTCAATAAAAAAAATTGCCGTGTATATGCCACTTCCGGTTATAGCGGAAGTCGACAACAACTTCCTTATTTTAAATGGCATGCTATATTTTTTATGCCAGATTCGAATTCTACTCGTTATTTTAAGGTAACTTTCAATACTATTCCCTATCCCTAAAAGCAATAGTTTTTGAGATATTTCGATTTTAATAAAACCTTTTGCGAAAACAACCCGTACATTAGATATTAATAACTTTCGCTATGGTAACTTTCAAGAACCAATTTTTGTTCCACATACTAAAAAGACATGGAGCTTATGTATGTATAAACTACAAATGCTCCATTATACACAGGGTGTCCAATAACTGATGTCAAACTTTGCCTACTTGGACACTTCAATAAGTGTCTTATTTTAAATGGGACATACGGTATTTTATAATCCAATTCGGTTCCTTTTTTGATTACCTTTCGACCCATATGTAGTTTGGTTTAGCTAAATTGGACGATTCTTGAGTTATTTAGAGATATTTAAAAATATTGTTGAATTAAAATTAACATCGAGTGCAGTGTGCCATGGAAAACAATTATAGTTCAGAATCATAAAGTTCACATTCAAGTTGAAAACTTTAATAAAAGAGAAAATTATTACAGATCAGAAAATTAACAAACCTATTGAAAATTAATTACTTATAATATCCTCGAAGAATATTACAATATGAGTGACAAAAGGGAAACATCTTCTAAACTGGCAACTGCTCGAAATGTTGTCCATTAACGCTCAAACATTTTAATATTCGGGTCATAACCACCGGTAGTTGCTGATCGAATTTTTTTAGCATCTAATTCCTCAAACGCCCTTCTTACTCTGATTTTCAATTCTTCTCGTGAATTGACGGGCGTCTCATACACTTTGGTTTTCATCTTTCCCCAAAGATAGAAATCAAGCGGGGTGAGATCCGGACTTCTAGCGGGCCATATCCAAGGGCCTCGTCGTCCAATCCACCTATCTTCAAACGTATTGTCTAGTATGTCTGATACTTGTCGTGTAGAGTGAGCAGGAGCTCCGTCGTGTTGATACTAACAACTTCCAAATTCTAATAGTGGTAAATTATCAAGAAAATCGGTAACTATTGTTCTTAGTATCCCCATATAACGCTGAGAAGTTAAGGCTCCATCATAAATATGGTAATAAAACATATTGTCTTTTAATAGGAAAAACACATTAAAACTAAATTTGTCTTGGAATCCGCTTTCCCTTATAGCGTGAGGGTTTTGATTTGCCCAAATATGACAGTTATGTCTATTAAATATTCCTTCATGAGAAAACTTCGTCTCGTCAGTCCAGATATTTTTTTTAAAGAAAAAGTTATCTTCTTGAATGCGAGTTAATATCATTTCACAAAATTTAACTCTATTGCCAGCATCTTCTGAATTCAGGGCTTGAACTTTAGTAAACTTATAATTATGCATTTTGTGCTTCCACAAGATTCTTTCTATAGAGGAATAAGAAATACCTATGTCACACACTGCAGTGTAAATAGAAGCTCGTGGATATGCTTCAAAATAAGCCAGGACACATTTCGTTATTTTCATTTCCAGTGACTGGGCTAGGATTAATTTTGGTTGCTTTAAAAGTACCAAATTCTAGGAAATTATTGTAAATTCTTCTAAGCTTCTTTACGTTCATTGGTGGCAGATTCGGATTTAATTCGTTAAACCTTCTGCACGTTCTGCTAATAATTCTATTACATTCTCCATGGATAAAAAATGAGTTGAAATAATCCGCATTGGAGTAATGATTTTGCATATTAACTGACCACTAACAACAATAATACGTTGACACTTACACAATAATTTAGAATGACAAGACGAACATAATTTGTTGTTTTCCATGGCACACTGCACTCGATGTTAATTTTAATCCAACATTATTTTTAAATATCTCTAAATAACTCAAGAACCGTCCAATTTAGCTATAGCAAACTACATATGGGTCGAAAGGTAATCAAAAAAGGAACCGAATTGGATTTTAAAATACCGTATGTCCCATTTAAAATAAGACACTTATTGAAGGTCGAAGTAGGCAAAGTTTGACATCAGTTATTGGACACCCTGTGTATTTTGGAGCATTTTTAGTTTATACATACATAAGCTCCATGTCTTTTTAGTATGTGGAATAGAAATTGGTTCTTGAAAGTTACCATAGCGAAAGTTATTAATTTCTAACGTGCGGGTTTTTTTCGCATATGATTTTATTAAAATCGAAATATCTCAAAAACTATTGGCTTTAGGGATACGGAATAGTATTGAAAGGTGTACCTTAAAATAACGAGTAGAATTCGAATCTGGCATAAAAAATATAGCATGCCAGTGTTATGTGTTATATGTGTTATCTATATGGGTACGGTCCAATATGGTAGAGTGGGGCTTATACTCGGGCTTATACTTGTTTTTCTATTCATGTTTTTTTCTGTTCATAAATAAATAGAGGACAAAAAATTATATAAAAAGCCTTGAAATATTTTGTTGCTTTGTTGGTAATATCTACGAAGGCATAGAAGGGCTACATAATATTTTTTTAAATTCTGACGTCATACTCAGAATTATTACTTTCAACCAAGGAGTATAAATATAGGATAGGAGTAGCCGCTCGACTAGGTAGCGCGTCGACATAAAGCACGCATTGTGCGAGAGAGATCCTAAGACAAAGACGTTGTAAGGGACCCTGTCTATCGCCCCGGTGCGTGGCACTTGCAGGCTGCAAGCGCAGCGATCAGTTGCAAATTACACGTCTTGGTACTCCTTTATTTATTATTTTTGAAAAGCATACAACAAATCATATTCAGAAAATTGAAAAAAAAATGGAAGAGGTCTCGTCTGTATTATCCGACAAGGAAAATCATGAAAGACTGCTCGATCAACTAATTTGCAGTTACAGTAATGACGTTAGTGATGCTGTACTTTATTACATATGCGGCTTTTTGATTCGAAAAATTTTACAACTACCTGTTCAAATTGTTTGAATGGCTTATCCAGTAACGTTACATTCCAAAATTTTTCTGTTGCTGATCTCGTTAACTTAAAAACGAAAGGATTTTTAACTCATCCTACAATTGAGATGTTTCATATTTTTAAAAGAGCAGAGGAAATTCTTCTTAGATATGTAGAGTCCAAGTCCAAATATTTATACGACGATACAATGAATGAGTGTATTAATAACATACAATTTAAATTTACCTGCGATGTACATAAAATTGAAGTACTCTGTACCGGCCTGCATCTTTTTATTTCAATGCGAATGAGACAGTACTTTAAAGCGGAAGAATCTAATATAAAATCAAACTTTAAAGACAAAAATAAGTTGTCGAAACTACAGGTAAATTAAAAGGGTGTCTTTTTTCTAAATGTATACAGAGAGTCTGTTAAAAGTCCCCCTTCCCTTCCCGTACTAATTTTCTCTATTCAACGCTGTAATCATTTCTAAAATCGGGTCCAAGAATGTTAACTTATACTTAGGTACATACAATATGTTTGTCGCCAGTGTTTGCCCAACGTTGATATCTATTTTTTAAGTCAACATGAGGGACATTCAATGCGCTCGCGGTACATATTTTTATAGCGATAATGTAATTTATTAATTTTTTGCGTATCAATCAATAAATTAATAAAAAATATTTATATGTTCATTATTTCTTGATGTTACTTTAAATTCATGATAATGCATAACAAAGAACTTAACTGTTATTTAATTTTATTGCCTACAATTTGGATGCACTTATTGTATTATCGAGACCCCCTGTGGCGTCTCTCTCTAGCATCCGTCCCGCTCTCGCGCGTGCTTTGTCTGACCACCTGCGAGACGACGGCGGTATAAGCAGTGGCATTGCGTGATTTGCTTTTATGCTTGGACTCTATTCTGTTCAATACTTTGTCCGCGTTTTATGTTGTTAACTGTGACGTGTTCTAGACTGGCCGTTTTTCTGGTTTCTGGTGTCTATAGTGGATGGGACGTTTTGGCGGATTATGCGGGTTCATATCTAATTGTTAGTGTGTTAGTTTACATACAATAAGCAGGCTTTAAAAGCGTTGGTACAATCATTCCTCTAATCCTACGTCAGTTTGACATGTGGCATCTTTTATGTTTGATATTTTATTATTATTGTGTTTTATTGGCTCTTTTGTGTGTCTTTCTTTTCTTTTCTGTTTTGTTGTTGTGGTTTCTATTTTTATTGTTTATTTTTAATTTTGGTTATGTTATTTTTTTTACTATTTTCATGCTTTTATTATTATTTTTTTGTTTTATTTTTCCCATTTTTTTCAGCTAGAGTTAGTATGGGATGGGACGCTCTGGGGTGTAGATGTAATTTAGGGAGGGATGTTTGGGTGGGTATCTAAATTTTGGGATGTAGGTATCGAGTGTAGGCATGCCAGTAATTTGGTGTAATGTTGTAATTGATGTTTTTGTGATTAACCTAATCCCGGTTGCTAGTCTAAGCGATTTATTTTGTATTAATTGCAGATCCTGCTTTTGTTTAGTTGTAGCCCACGGATACCATACCGCCGCCGCGTATATCAAAATGGGCCTAATGTATGCTTTATATAATATGAAGGCTGTCGGTGTTGTTGATTGTAACATGAGTATTGCTATTTTGGACATTCTGTTTTTGGCTTTATTTATGGTTTGCTGTATATGTGAGCTAAATTTGAAGGTTCTGTCGATGTTTACTCCTAAATATTTCAATATGGTGATATTTTTGATTATTTTATTGTTTATGCATATACTCAGTTTTGGTGCGTCTTTTTTTCTTGTGCATACTATAATTTGTGTCTTCGTCTCGTTTGTCTTTAGTCCCCATTTCTGGTAGTATTGTACTGTTTCGTTTGTGTGCTGTTGCATGAGTCTTTGTAGTAGTGGCAGGCTCGTGGTCTTAGCTAAAGTAGCTGTGTCGTCTGCGTATAATGCAACAGTAGTCCGTCCGGTGGTCCGATGGTTTAGGGAAATCGTGGGTGTAAATATTAAATAGGGTAGGTCCTAGTGATGAGCCTTGTGGTACTCCAGAGAGCATTGGGCGGGGTTGGGATGCACCCTTTTTGACTGTTACTATGAAATTGCGCTCGGAAATGTATGATTGTATTATTTTGATAATACGTATCGGATAATTCTCTAGATGTAGTTTGTATAACAGTCCGGTGTGCCAGACTTTGTCAAAAGCTTTCTCGAGGTCTAGGGAGACAACCCCTGCGTATTGACCTCGATTCAGGTTGGTAGTGATATGTTCGCAGATGCGAAACAGCTGTTGGTCGGTTGAGTGGCGGGGCTGGAATCCGTATTGGAATTCGCTCATGACGTTGTGTGTCATTGCAAACTCCAATACGTAGGATTGTATTAGGGTGTCGAAAAGCTTGCCTATGGAGGGTAGCAGGTTAATGGGTCTGTAGCAAGCTGGATCGGTGTGGGATTTATTGGGTTTGTGTATTGGGGGACGACCTTGGCTGTTTTCCAATATACGGGATAATGGCTGAGTCTCATACAAGAGTTGAAGAGGTTAATCAGGAACATCACTGCAAGGTGCGGGATATTTTTAAGGGCAAAGTTAGGAATATTGTGAATGCCGGGTGCTTTTCTCTTTTTAATTGCAGCTATAATTTTATATAATTCTTCCGGTGTGAAGAATATAGGGTCTTGTGTGTTGTTGAGCTTAGTTTTGTTTAGTATGTTTCTTACATATTGTATTGCCGTGTTTTTAACTGTGTTGTCTATATCATTCGGTGTGAATTGTTCTGCGAATTGTAGAGAAAAGCACTCGGCCTTCTGCGCATCTGTTTGCATATCGCCACGGGCTGTGTTTAACGTTGGAATTGGGGGCTTTGCTCTCGCGAATAGTCTTGGGAGATAATAAGGGTCGTCGGGGTGTTCTTCTATCGTCTCTTTGATTTTACTGTCTTTGAAATTTAATATTTGGGCTTTAATTTGATTAGTTATCTTGTTTATTTCTTTTTTATATATGGGGTTTTTGGTTTTGTGATAAAGTTTTCTAATGCGTGATCTTTCTGAAATTATGTCTAAAATGTGGGGTGGGAGGGGGTGGGATCGTAAATGATTTCCCAATACTTTCTGGCTAGTCGTCAGTGCGTTCTGTATCGTTTTTGTTATGTATTCTGCGGCTTTCTCAATGTCTTGACTGCATCCACATTTCGGGTTAGCTGTGATTTTGATGTTTATTTCATGTTTAAAAATTTCCCGATCGTAGTCAGTTTCTCGCGGGTTTCTTTGTGCAATTTGTTCTTTGTATTTTAGTTCTAATATTGCAAGGGTGGCCGTGTGATCGCTTTGGAGATTGATTAGATTTTGTAGTTCAATTTTTATGTTTAGGTTACTTGTTATCATAATATCTAATACGTTGTTTGAAATGGGCCTTGTGGGCCAAGATGGTGCTATAATTCTTATTTGTTGGTCCACCCTTTGTGAATATTGGTGCAGGTATTTCCCGCTCGTATTTTCGGTTTTATTGAAATAGTTCCAGGATAAGTGGGTGCAGTTAAGGTCGCCGAGAATGACATATGTCTTGTTAGTCCGTTTTATTATGTCGAAGTCTTTAATGTCTAATGTCGTTTGTGGTCTTTTATATGCCGATATAATCAGTATGCTTTTATTATTTGCTTTAATTGTGATGGCTGTAATTTCAAGTGATTTTAATATGGGCATTTCTACTTGCTCGTACGGAATTCCCTGCTTTATTAAAATAGCAGTTCCTCCCCGTGCTGTGGCTCTATCCTGTCTTATGCAGTCATAGTTTGGTATATTAAATAGGTTTCTCGGTTTTAGTAGCGTTTCGCATAGGCAACATATGTCTATTTTATTTATTTGCAATTCGTGTATTAATTCCTGTTTTCTTTTAAGGGCCCCGTTTATGTTGAATTGCATGGTTATGATCTTGTTTTTATTCCTATTTAACATTTTTGTTTTTTATACTATTTTGTTGTCATTTCTGTTTATTTTTATTAAGTTAAACATATTTTGTCGAGTTTCTGTTTTAGTGCGTAGTGCTATGAGTAGATTTCTAATTGTGTTCCATATTTTGGATAAGTTAAAGGATTTTATTAGTTCTATTATTTCCCTGAGGGGGTTATTGGGTTCTTTATGTGTGTCATTAATATTATTGTTTTGGTTTTCTATGTTTTGTGTTTGTACATTTGCTTGTTTGTTGCCTTTTTGGAAGTTTTGCCATTTTTGGATGTTTTCGGCTGTTTGTATCTGCATTTGGTTGTCGGTGATGGGGATGGGAGGTGTGAGGGGTTGTCTGGTGGGTCTCATTGTTCTTGTCGTGCTGTTTTGTCTGTTTATTGTTCTGGTGTTCGTTGGGTCTGCTCTTTGTGTTTGTGTTTGTTTGGCTTTAATGTATATTGGGCATCCTCGGTAATTAGCGGGGTGTTCCCCGTTGCATAGTGCGCATGTGCATTTATCTGCTTTGCAGGGTGTATTGGGGTGAGTTTGCGCGCACCTGACACATTTGTGTTCCCGGTTACAGAAGTGGGACGAATGTCCCAGCTTCTGGCACCGGTGACACTGTGGCAGGTCCGTGCGTATGTAGTCTGATGTTGTTATGCTCAAATGGCAAAGGTGGTTCATTTTGAAATACACGTCGGCGGCGTATTCGGGTATTGTAAGTAATAGTATATTTGAGGCTTGCTCCCGTGTGTCTTTTGTTATCATTACTCGGGCTATGTTGATTATTGGTAGGTTTTTATATTTTAAATCTGTCATTATTTCTTCGTTGCTTATGTCTAATGGGACATATTTTACTACAATTTTTACTACTTTGTCTTTTGTACCGTTCTGGGTGAAAAATTCTATATTGTTATTTTGTAGTTCATTTGTAATTTCTTTATGTTGGTCGGTGTTGTCTGGGAAGCAGATCAACGCCGAATTGTTGAATTTTAGTCTTAGGTTTGGTACGAATGAATGATTTAAATAATTAATTAGTTGTGCGGTTTTCTGTCTGTAGATGTGTATTGGGGGTGGTCTATATGTTTGTGGTTGCTTTTGTGGGGGTTGTTGTTGCTGTATTTCTTTGTTTGATTGTGAATTCGGTGTGATTATTGGTGTGCTTGTTTGTGCATTAGTTATTAAATCTAGGTTTAGTTTTTCAAATTTCTTTTTGGCTTTCTTATCTTTTTTGGCTTTTTTTGCTGGTAGTTGTGACTCTATAATTATTTCATTTGTTTTATTTTTATTAGTGGGCTGTTGTGCAATATTTTTTTCGGTTTGTGTTTGTATGTATCTGGATACAAACTCGGCTTCGCATTCCATGTTGTCATTATCTGACATGCCTACACTGCTAACTGGTGTGTTTGTGTTTCGTGTTTGTGTTATGGGGGATGTGTGTTGTAATGAGTGTGATTGTGAGTGTGCTGTGTTGACTATTGCTTGTGTAATTGTTGGACTGGTGTTTGTATATGTGACGGTTGTTGTTGTTTGTGTAATTGTGTTGTATGTGTTTTGTGTATGGCTATTTAGAGATTGATGTGTGATTATGTTAACTTTGGGTTCTGTTGGGAATTGTTGTGGGTTAAAGAGGCGAGGATAATCCACCATAGGTGTGCCGTATGTCGACTTCGTGGATGGGGTTGAATTGTTTGAAGTTGTTGTGGCTATTATGTTTAACGGCGGTGATCTATTAAGATAATATGAGTGTGATTTAGAGATATGAGATGACGCGCAGCTATCATTAGAGTCCGATCTATAGTCTGTGGCTTCCGATTCTATTGCTTTTCCTGGATTATTTGTATTATTTTGTCTGTCTGATGGCGAATAAGGTTTGTATTGTACACGTTTGGTTTCCCGTTTACGCTTCTTTTTCCCTTTCGGGCTCGGCATTCAACTAAGCAGTGGCTGCTCCTTTCCTATATTTATACTCCTTGCTTTAAACTCGGGATTCGACTTTAAGATCCGAGATTAAACCCAAGACTTCTGACTTTGAACTGATAATTCCGTGCTTAAATGTTTTTTCACACTAAGTATAATGTCGTCCAGGCATGTACCAGATGGTGAAATTATTTTCAAGCTCGTAGGATGACCGCTAGAAGTTGTAACGTTAATTTAGAAAAATGAAATTATCTCTTTAATTTTCTATGCTAAAGTAGGTATATTAAAATTCTGGCCTGGTGTTTTATGAAAACAACCATGAACATATTTTCAATATATTTTATCACTGCCAATTAAGGAGATAATTTAATTTTTCTAATTTAATGTTACTGTAACGCCCTCTACCGATCATCATGCAAACTTGGAAATAACTTCCGGCCATTTCTCTGGTCCACTTCTGTAATTCAATTTTTCCCCATTCTACCACCCACATATATTGTTCCTGAAATATGGTCGGCGTATTCTGTTATTGGAGACCCGGTACATTACATACGCATAATTTAAATAAATATTAAGTTTTTTCATTTATGTACATCTTGTATTTAGAGATCTTAAAATATTCCACTTAAGTAAATGGTGGATGCATATATGCTTATTAATTACTTATTTGTAATTGGCAATGTACCAGGTGATCACGTATAATGCATCCCCCATCCATAACTTCTTTATTTGGCATATAAAAAAAATCGAAAATATATGCTGAGATTTCTTAAGTAGTTTCTTTCTATATAAGGAGATTTCTTTCTGGTATAAATGAATTTTTCAAATTTAATTATGCATAGGGGACAAAAAGTTATATTTTTAATTGGAGCACCCTATATAAATATACTCCATATTTTAATTCTACTTAATGTTCTAAACAGCATTTACTAAGTATTACCTTATACCTACTATGGTGTAAAATAAGTAGAGGTGATGCGACGAGCCAGCTGAAAGTTTCTCGCGGCGGATCGAGATAGACAACCCGGGCCGTATAATCTTGCAACGGGACTCGTGTCTTCGTACAATTGATAAGATGTTCAAATATACAGGAATTCACCTCGAAATTCATATTGATGATTACTTTCTTATCTAAAATATCATTATTCTTCACAGCTACGAATTTTGACAGAAGTTTGACAGCGAGAGTAATGATTTGTAATTAAGGCGGGGATTTTATATGTATATTTTTACCGCCTAACAGAGGTTCATAAAAGCACACATATCACTAGGACAAATCGCATCACCGCATATTATTATATATCAACGTATTCACAATGGTTCCCGCTATCGAGTGCGATAATTTTCAATGCCCATAAGTACAGAAGAATAATGTAAATAAATGCTAAAGTACCTCAATTTTAACGCTACTGTTAGTGTATTAATATGTCGCATTTACGACGGAACTAGGCTAGGTACAATAACAAAAATTAGGGACGGGATAGCCAACCCAAACATTGGGGAACACTTCTGTTTAACTTTCAGATTAATATTTATTGACAATTCTCCACGGTGTGTGCTGAAGTAAAATCTAACATATTCTCGATGTTTAGACTTTCGAAAATACGTTCGTATTTTGCGCAGGCGCCGGGTCAGTGGACCGTAGGTAGCTGATGTCGAAGCACATCGAAGCTTCTCAATGAATTAGTTTGGATACCCTATCACAGGTGTCGCCACCCTTGAAAGTACATAGTTAGCTTATAAGTAATGTGTAATAAATAAAGCATAGTGGTTTAATATTTGGTATGTATAATAAATTTAACACTCGGAGTAGTTTCCACAAACACCAAAACACTTTCACTTCGCTCGACGCGCGTTTCGCCAACCAAGTTGCCATCATCCGGAGACGATTAAAACTAATCTTAAATTACAAAATCTACCATATTTATACTATTTTTTTTTCCCATATAAAATTGCCATTGCCATTCCCATTTTTTTCCCATCACGCTTTAAGCGTGATTAGTCAAGCGTAAATTTCACGGTGATATCATACCGTAGCCCGCTTTACGCGTTGCTTAGCAACCGATCATTGAAGCGTGATTAGTCACGCGTAAATTTCACGGTGATATCATTAGTGACGTCACCGGAAAAAAAAATAGTATAAATATGGTAGATTTTGTAATTTAAGATTAGTTTTAATCGTCTCCGGATGATGCCAACTTGGTTGGCGAAACGCGCGTCGAGCGAAGTGAAAGTGTTTTGGTGTTTGTGGAAACTACTCCGAGTGTTACAGTTACATCAAAGGTTCCAGCCCTATCCAGTATAATAAATTTAATAATTGGTATGTATAAAATTGGTATAATATCTTTGGTATGTCATTATTTTTCAAATCATTACTTTTTGTTCAACGGACTTCACCAGTTCATCTAAAATCTAAATATAAATTTTAATCTTGAAAATAAATAACTTTTCAATAGCAGAAATTAATAAAGGCTAATTCTAATACCAATATGGAAACTTAACAATTTGTGCTTCCAGGTCGACTTAAAATCGGTGTTTTGGGAGTTATGGGGTCGCCGAACATGATTTTTTTTGTCAAAATAAATGTTCAAGATGGCGGACTTTTTTGTTATTTATCATCAGAATCAACTCAAACTCGGTGTCCCGGGAATTTTGAATTCTTTTTTTTTGACGAATTTTTTGTCCCAATAAATATTCAAGATGGCGGACATTTTTGTTATTTATCATCACAATCAACTCAAACTCGGTGTCCCGGGAATTTTGAAGTCGCTGATCACGAATTTTTTGTCCCAATAAATATTCAAGATGGCGGACATTTTTGTTATTTATCATCACAATCAACTCAAACTCGGTGTCCCGGGAATTTTGAAGTCGCTGATCACGAATTTTTTTTCCCAATAAATATTCAAGATGGCGGACATTTTTGTTATTTATCATCACAATCAACTCAAACTCGGTGTCCCGGGAATTTTGAAGTCGCTGATCACGAATTTTTTGACCAAATAAATATTCAAGATGGCGGATATTTTTGCAATTTATCGTCATTTCAACTCAAAATCGGTGTCCCGGGTATTCTTGTGGTCACAGAACAATATAAGATGGCGGACAATTTTGCCATATATGGTGCGAATCGACTTAAAATCGGTATCATGAGAATTTTGAGGTCGCATATCACGATTTTTTTTGCCAAAATAAATATTCAAAATGGCGAATTAAATATTACGGACGTTTTCGTCATTTATGCTATCATTCGACTCTAACTAGGTATATCGGTGTTTTCGGAATCGCAGATCACCAAATTTTCTGTCAAATCAAATATTCCAAATCTAAGATTAATTTTGCCATTTAACTACGCTACGGTCTGATTAGACCAAAAATATATCCCAAGTTTTTTTAAAGTATCATATCACGAATTTTTATCGTAACAAATATAAGATGGCGCCTGCAAAGATTTATTTTTCTTTCTAAATACTATATACTTACTACCATTATTTTATTTCTAATACGTATCTAGGATACGAAAATACCATTCTTATCCTACCTACCAATACCTACCAATAATCGTAATTCGTAATCTATTTGATATTTACAAGTTCTGACTACATACTTTGTCTTTTATATTAAATACCGGAATCTGCAAAGAGTATCTTATAGAATATTTCACATTTTATATTTTTTCGTTAATTCTCTATTAAGAATAAAGATACGTAAATATTTTACGTACAAGGCGTACCAGTTAAAATCTTTATTTATGTTCCATTTCCTTGGTAGCTTTAAAATATATTTACAGCTTAAAAACTAGTCTGGCTTAGGTAGGGTTTTTGTCAATTTATAAATCATTACCTATCTACTTATCGTTAAGAAAGAAACTATTGAATATTAATTAATCGATAAAAGTTACCACTAAAAAAGTGATACATTCTTGAATATAAAGTGTAAATAATATCTTTATATTATTTACCAGCATCTACTGCAATTATCCCAATGGTCCAATGCATATATTGCCTTAATTTTTTGCAGTGGGAAACATTACATTGGAATTATAACAATTTCTTGCCCTTAACAGGTAGGTATGGGGCTACCTGCCAGGTATAAGGTATAACCAACACTTCTTATTAGTAATAAAAGTTTCATAATATTTAGTTGGTCTATAATATAATATACCTACTTCCTTACTGTTTATAATACTATTTCATATATTTTTTTTATTAATATTATTTTAATAATAATATTAATATTAATTATTAGCAATGCAAGTTTCTATATATTTTAGTAATGCGGTAACCAGTTTAGTATCACTGTTTTTTAAATTATTACGACTTGATAAAGTAAAAAAACAATACAGGTTATGTCATTTTTTCTGAAAAGAGTACCTACCTAGTTACCTAAGTTACCTAGTTACCTAAGTACCTAGTTAATTTAAGAAATATTAATATTAGATTATTGATTATTCCATGTTATACGTTTTTTATTTGGCGCATTGCATATAAGTTTTATGTAATCTCATTATAAAAAGAAGAAACATTTTTGAAGAAGAAACATATTTATATGGAATTTCAAAAATAGTATTTCTGCTTTAATAATAAAGGAACGTTAATTATAAGATTATTTACGCTTATTAACTGAAAATTATTACTACTTTTTTTGTTAAAAAGTATTATTGTTCTCGATCATCTATAAGTTAATCTTAAGCCTATTTATTTCCTCATAAGATTATACAGAAATTTGAGCCGGTTCTGAAAAATCCGGCCAGGCTTGGTAGCACATCGGTAACGCGCAAACAACTAAACTATGTTTGTCGCTCTGCTAAAAAACGAATGGTTGGAACGAAGGTACCAGCTGGGACATACCGATTCGCCGTTTCTAGGACTCATGCGAGGCTACATTTTTTGTACTAAATCCCCGCCTTAAGGTTGGGATTTTGTAGAGTGGGAGGCATTTAGAGTAGAGTAGATGCATTTATTTTGGTTAAGTATAAATAATTAAAAAGCTACATAAGATTTGATAATCAAATTAGGTACATGCACTTGCTGTTACCATAGTGCTGATTATAATATAGGTTTTTATCCCAAAATTTTCTTATAAACCTATTTTCTTTTCCTTTGAGTTCCACCGCTCGTGACCGCCATCGATATCAGTTAATAATATAACTTAACAAGGTTAACAATTCTCAAGGTCATATTTTGTATCTTGTTTTTTTTTAACTTCAACTGTATCGTAGATATATCTGAAGATCCATTGCTTGTTGAAGATAATTACCCTTCTCTTCGGATTAATTTTGATGCAACCTCTATCGGTTATTCTAAAGTTATAAAGTCTCTTCGATATAGCTGTACCAAAGTACTTGTCTTCTCCCCATATTCACCGCTATCATTATCCTCCTTGGTTCACAGGAGAAGTTATTAAATCCATCCGAACAAAAGCAGCGGAATATAGCAAGTACAAAAAATTGAAATCAGCTGATCTCTGCAATGCTTTCAAATCTCATCGATCTAAATCTAAACGTCTGATTGATGCATGAGGCTTATAGAATATTTATAAAGGATTCTGAGCGATCATTATCTGGTAATCCCAAAAAGTTTTGGAACTTTATTAATAAAAAGAAAGGTTCCTCACGTATCCCTTCTGTAATGTTCTATAACGACAACGAACTTTCCAGTCCTACTGATATCGTTAATGCGTTTGGTGGCTACTTTAACAGCGTCTCCATTCAATCACAACCAGTTAATCCATCTGAGTTTTCTTTACACAACAATCTAGGACTTCACATAGACTTACTGAATATCTCATATGAAGATGACAAAATCTGAAACGATCTAAGGATACTTTTACAATGGGTAGATGGTATTCCCAGTTTTGTTCTACGAGAGTGTGCGTATGTTTTTGCCGATTCACTACAGACCTTATTCAATTGCATCCTACGTAATTCTTCCTTCCCGTCTTATTGGAAAAAAAACATATTTGCCCAATACCAAAAAAGGGAAATCAAAATGATGTTTCAAATTATAGAGGCATTTCACTACTGTGTAATTTCTCTAAAATCTTTGAAACCATACTGTATAATAAACATTACTACTCTACCAGGCAGCTTATTTCATCACGCCAACATGGGTTCATACAGAGGAGGTCAACAACATCTAATTTAGCGGTTTTTACTCAATATGTCTCTGAGTTTTTGGATAATAGAGGACAGGTCGATGTAGTCTATACGGACTTTAAAAATGCATTTGATCAGATTGACCATAACATACTCCTTTTGAAACTAGAAATTATTGGTTTTTCTGAAGCATTGATTAAATTATTCACCTCCTACTTAAGCGATAGACACTTTATGGTCAGATATCAAAATTTCAATTTAATATAATTTTCTCCAACTTCGGGAGTTCGACAAGGTTCCAATCTGGGCCCCATATTGTTTTTATTCTTTATTAATGATCTTCCTGAAGTCATATCATTACTTGTGAGCATTTGTTATTTGCCGATGGTTTTAAACTACTCTGAAATTAAATATTCTACAGATTCCATCCATCTTCCAAGACTGCATTAACAGAATGTCTTCATGGCGTGAGACAAATCATCTTAAACTAAATATAGCTAAATGTAACGTAATGACTTATACTCGCAAAACTTCATCTTATACCCACAACTACTGCATTGGGAGAATAACATCCTCAGCCGAGTTGATGTATTCAAAGATCTGGGTATTTATTTTGACAGCAAACTCACTTTTGTTGAGCATATAAACCATATTGTTTCTAGTGCCTTTAAATCTTACGGCTTCATTTACCGCAATTGCCGGGACTTTTCCAATATAAGCACCTTCAAATCTCGTTTTTATGCTCTGGTGAGGTCGAAACTAGAATACAGGTCGATTATTGAAAGTTGGAAGTTCTTAAAAATTTTTGATCCTTTTGCAAAATGGATCTTATCCTCCTAGAGGTCTGGATCAGAATTATTTACTTGCGAGATTTAATTTTGACTCTTTAGAAACTAGACGCAATATCATGCTAATTAGATTCTTATTTAATATCTTGAATGGCAAGCTTGATTGCCCGGATCTCTTAAATAAAATAAACTTTCTGATACTTCGCCTAAATTAGACTAGACAGTTGTGATATTCGCTGTGATAATTTGAAGAGTATATGTATCTGGGTAGCTCGGTTAGCTTAAGTATTATTAGGTACTTGTTTCATTTGTTGTAGTAAATTATATTTTGTTTGTTTGTTTTATTTTGCCATATATGCATATTATGCATATGCATATTTAGTTTGGCTAATAGGTATCACGTCTTATGTATTGTATTGCTGTTTTGTATTATTTTACTTCTACTTATATTGTTATATTTGGCTGCGTTCGCATATTCCGAGGCTGAATGAACCATTGCTCTGATTGTGATTATTTATAAAGCATTATTTTCCTAAATAATTGAGCTTTCTAACGGTGTTTTGTTCGAAGTCCTAGCGTCAAAATTAATGAAATTATGATGACCGCAATATCGCATATATTGAAGAATTCGACGGAGGTAAAGGTGCCACCAATTTATATATATATATATATACTTGTCAAGAAAGGCCGGTACCCTTTTCTAAACGTGCCAACGACCAAAAAGGTTCCTTAAAAACTAAAAATAGATAAAAATTATGATAATACTAAATGAACATGCTTTATTGATATTTTAGCGTTTACTTAATTTTTTCATTATAAAAATTAACTTAAAATCTCTTAACACTAATTTTATTTCGGTAAGCTTAAGTATGAAATATTTAACAGTCAATTTTCGATATTTAATTTTTTTTTGTTTCTCACATAGATCAGTTACTGTCTTTAGTTTACTTCTAACTTCTAACGTAGACGTCCTTAATTTTTGCAGGCGTTTGTAGACTTTGAATTTTGACATAAGTATCATATATTTATGTGCAAAGTTGGCCGAAAATTGCCACGTGCAAAAGGGCGTGTAAGAGAGTATTTTTTTCATTTATTATAGATTGTATATTATATATTGTTTACCACAAAATGGCATTATTAAATAGTCTTTAAACTCCAGACACACTTGTTTCGATTTAATGCTTGACACCTTATGTAAGATCATTTGATTAGGTCACCAAATAGCTGAGAGAATTGAGTAATGTTATGGCAGGACCGATGAGCGGAGAGAGAAAAGCATTAGGCAGTTAGTATGTGAGTGCACGTTTTGAATGCACGTTTTGTGCGATATAGGCCAAATAAAGAGTACTATACATAATGTGAAAACGAGTATGTTACATGTAATAATTCACCCCTAGTGCACTGTTGCCCGGCATGAGACCGTGGTTTCTTCGAGCGGGATCACTCACAATTTGGGGGTGTTGTGGGCTGCTCGAATGACATGATGCAGGTGGAGAGGGTAGCCTCATTAGGTGCCCCCGATCCGGTCATTGGAACGCCAACCCCAATGGGGTGGGCGTTCGCGGAAGCCTCAACTTATTTCAGGGTGGCGCATCATTAAGTAATAGAATTAATAAATGCAACGTAGACTCCAACCATATGACACTGGACGAACTGATGGCGAGGGGGTGGAGACCCTCGGTGAGTACTTTAGATTGTTCCAATGCTAACAGATCAGTAATTGTTATATTTATTTGCATGCTCCCGTTATCGTAACCTGCCCACGAGCAAGTACCGATGTGCAAGTACCAAAGTGAACCTCTTTGTGAGAACCCGCGGGGAATCAGGTGAGAATAATTTAACCCAATTTACAGGCGTTTTTCAAAATTTTCGAGTTACTGACAGTAAATGATAACCCACCATTGAAATAAATATTCTAGCAAAAAATGACCAAAAAGTCTGTAACCGTTGCTCAGAAAAGAAATATTGAATTATCCAAAAAGCATCGACGCTTATGGAGATTTAAAATTTTGAGCGTTCGTATCTCCGTTCGAGTTCCTGCTAAAAAAGGAATTTTTCGATGCATTTTTACGTTTATCACCCGATATTTCGAAAACGAGCTCTGAAATCGAAAAAGACCTTGCAATATTATAGAATAAAGCTTTCCCATTACAACGGTGTGTCGTTTACAATTTTACAACGTCAGATAGCTGAGAAAATTAATTAAATGTGAAGTAAATCACACATTTATTTATGCCGCTCTCGCACCTACCAAAATTTCATGCACAATATATCCATTAAAATTTATGGTTGTTAGCTTAGCCTTGACCCACTTAAATTTTTACACAGCCAGCACCCTATTTATACAGCTATTTGCTCCCAGGTACCGTATGCTTGTTGGCCAAGTACCTACTCATTTGCACATTGTTCTATTGATCACAAATTACTTCTATTAATGTCATCTACATGTTAGAAAAAAGAAAACGCCAAAAACGTAGAAGTGGATGTCGTAAATATTTACCTCATTTATGTATCCCCTAATTATTCACCAAATTTCACGTTAATCGGTTCAAAGAATTGGGGGCGGAAAATTTTTAAAGACTGGACTAATGTTTCCTATACAAAAACAAATCAAATGCCCATTTCTTTCGTTTCTGTAAATTCAACTAAAGTACCTACCTACACACATCCAAAATATTAAACTTCAAACACGCCTATAAAAACTCGTTCGCATTCCAGATTCCAGTGTATATTTGTATTGTTGCCTTTGCAGCTGCAACCCAACCGGAAATTCTATTTCGGCGACTTGAGCTGGTTTTTTCATCATTGGATATTTTAGTTATTACCTATTTATTATGCGTTAGTTTGTGGTTCTACCTGACTGTGGGCACAACAGACTTGGGTGTGGCTTAGGCCGACTACCTATTGGTTGTTTCTTACTTGTTTACTCTCTCACTTCCTCACTCCCCATGTCTGCGCCATTCCCCACCTCTGCCTTGGCTATCGAGTATTGCGTTTACTGTTAGCGTCACGGCGTCAGTCTCGTTGAATGGCAGGAGGCCGCCCGGTGTAATGTAAAATATGTAGTTCTAATTAACTGGTAGCCGTAATGCACCGGTTCGGTTGTGCATAAAATAGTTTCTATGTTGCATGTTGCTAGGTTTCAATTACGCATAGGTACCTACCGTGTTTAATTACAACCACGTTGAATTGACCTGAAGATGTGATTTCCCCTACGCAGTTTATGATTGGTAAGACTTTTGTTTTGCGCTTGAATATTATTATAAACTCCATTTTTGGGTCTGGTGAGCTGCCATTGTCTTGTTTAAACTTATTAAACTACCTACCCTCAATTTATTTTGCAATAAACAGGTGTAAAATAAATAAATAAGTGAAGTTAGCAGGTCAACTTGTGCAAACCGATCTCGCTATGGCATAACCATTTGCCGTTTTTTAGCCGTTAATTAATCGTGAAAGAGATAAATTTGCCGCACTTTATTATTTTTTTATATCGGGTGCCCTGCTAACTTCATATGAACTTGGCAGGTCACATATATAAAAAATTAATTTAAAAAAAATTTAAGTTAGCTTAACATTCGACTGATTTTTTGGCTGATTTTGCCGTTCGCCTTGTTGCATTTAATCGTGAAAAGTGCGATTTTGTCGTTAAATTTTTTCTGACAGTAATAAACAAA
Source organism: Tetropium fuscum (assembly GCA_964058915.1). NCBI lineage: Eukaryota > Metazoa > Arthropoda > Insecta > Coleoptera > Cerambycidae > Tetropium > Tetropium fuscum. The sequence goes on from CAXKVY010001683.1 coordinate 133,849, forward strand.
AAAACGTCAAAAACACCGAATCTCATGGGGGCAACCGAGTTTTTCGCTTGGAAAATTCGTTTTTTGACTCGTCTTTTGGCTGAGATTTTGCCGTATCGGCTTTTTTGTTTTAATCGTGAAGAACGATAATATATACCTATATATACGATACGCATAATATATACAAAGACGATGCGTGTATTAAACAGGTCATAGACCATAGGGTATAGCTTAGGCATTCGTTTTATAAACTTGAGAGAATAAAGACGTTTCAAAAGTTGTGTTGATTATTTCCAATAAACCATTGTTAAAACATTTTAATTATAATAATTACAACATTTTAATTAACCATTTGCCAGCGGCAAAAAAACGGCAAATTTTAAGCTAACTTAAATTTTTTTAAATTAATTTTTTATATATGTGACCTGCCAAGTTCATATGAAGTTAGCAGGGCACCCGATATAAAAAAAATTAAAGGGCGGCAAATTGATTTCTTTCACGATTAATTAACGGCTAAAAACGGCAAATGTTTATGCCATAGCGAGATCGATTTGCAAAAGTAAGTTGACCTGCTAACTTCATGTAGGTACATATTTTATGGATGGATTTTCAGATTGTAGAGAATTATTTAAGAAATAGACTTATTGGTTTAAAAAATACAAAATATCAAAACGGGCATTTTTACTCATTTAGGCCAGTTAGTTTTACATGGTATTAACTAGGGAAGTTTTGTAACTTTGTAGGTTTCTAGATTTCGCTACCTAGAAACAAAATCACATTTTGCACAAACCGGGACTTGCCGCCCACGACATTGTACTGCCAAGATGACCGCCAAAAATCGTTTTTTTTTCGTCAAAAACTGTTTTTAGAAAAAATATCTAAGGAAAAATTAATAGGAAATTTCCTTTAAAAAATGTTAGCTTATATTCTGTAAAGTTGACGGTTTAGGCACAAATCATAAATTTAATAATGTTTGGTTAGTTTGTTCTAGACGTTCTACCCACGATCTTTCAAGATTAATGTGTGAATTAATGTCTTAGAATTTATTTATTTGTCATATATATAACTGGTAGGTAGGTACATGGTTTTTGAAATCGCCGTCGCCGCGTGGACTCTCATAAGTGTTTCCAGTGGCTTGGAAACTGCTAGTACCGATTCTCCCTAATAGCCAAAGAGCTGTAATGCTAAAAACTGGAAAATGACGTCCGCCGGCTTGACAGATGGTGCGGAAGATCCTCATGAACCACTCGGTAACTTTAGTTTAGCTATTGGTCGTGATTTGTAGAACTTATGACCGCCAGAAGAACACTGCGATAGAACGAAATGTGAAACCTGTCCGTAGACTAAAAAAAATACATTCTAGGATTCGTCTAGACCAATATTTACAGGTTGAGTCATTTTAATCTTCGGATGAAAATGTCTCCTCCGGACAATGAAAAATCGACAAATGGCCCAGACGAAAGTTGTTTGGTTTGAAAGGGGTCATTTGTTGCCCTTAACTCCTTTGACCTTGGGTCAAGGGTTCAAGGTCAACTTTGTTTCTTTAAATGCAACCCTCCATTTTTTACATTGGCAATCGATTGTACGTAAAAAAACATGAAACTTTTGTCTGAACAATTTTTTTCCATAACGCACATGTCCCGGAATAATTCAGTTAACCAAGATTTGAATTTTCAATTAATTAATCAATTAATTAAGAATGGTAATTGATTCCTTGAAAAATTTTGCACACCTTTTATCTTCTATAGTTTTTTGAATAAGCTTACGATTCGTCATTAAAAAGAACAAGAAAATTTGAAAATTCAAATCTTGGTAACTGAATTATTCCGGGACATGTGCGTTTTGGAAAAAATTTGTTCGGACAAAAGTTTCATGTTTTTTTACGTACAATCGATTGCCAATGTAAAAAATGGGGGTTGGATTTAAAGAAACAAAGTTGACCTTGAATGACCTGAACTCTTGACCCAAGGTCAAAGGGATTAAGGGCAACAAATGTCCCCCTTCAAACCAAACAACTTTCGTCTGGGCTATTTGTCGATTTTTCATTGTCCGGAGGAGACATTTTCATCCGAAGATTAAAATGACTTACCCTGTATAGGTAGTCTGAGAGGAGTCCAGCTTGATTCATTAGGGTAAAAGATTTTTTTACTACTGTTTTCTATAGTGAGAGGAGCATAAAGCTAAGTTTGCGACCTCGAAAGCCTTGGGGAGAATTTTTGGTAGGCGAAAAACCTCGAAATTGTGGCACTTTATTCAGATTTTTTACTAGCTCATCATAAACGGCATCGAAATCGGAACTGTATTCTTTCTTAATTGAAGGTAGATAAAATTACGTACAAAACGCATTGTTGTAAAATTTTATGTCATCCTACCCCATCCTTTGAAGTTTGACGAAATTTTGTAACAAATCTTTAAATGCTTAAAACCTCAAAATAATAATAAATAATCAACTAAAAAATATAATATATACATAAAAAATAGTAATAATAATAATTATTTTATCATTATTTTGCTCATTTTCGTTACTTGTAACGAAAATGAGCAAAATCCTGCGTTTTAAGATTTGTAAAATTTTTTCAATCTTCAGTCCTGTAGGAATGGGTTAGGATGACATAAATTTTCATTTTCCCACTATTATTGCAGTATTTATTATATTATAGTATTTTCGAAATTATGGGGGGGACACTGTGTCAACCATTTTTCATGCTAATTGGACCCGTAAACACTGGCGAAAAACAATCTACAGACAATTTCATCCCTTACACAATTTTTGGCCACCCTTAAAAAATGTCCAAAATGTGCCAATTTATAAAAAAGCGAAATAAAGTATCTATTAATCTAGGTCTTTAATCCTAAAAAAAATATCTAAAAACAAATTGCGTATGGGATAAAATTGTCCCTCGATTGTTTTTCACCACTGTTCATGGGTCCAATTAGCAAGAAAAATGATTGACAGACATTTCCCCCCATAATTCCGAAAATTAGGCGGACATCAGATTTTTCAGTCGTCCAAAAAAAATTTTGATGAATAGTTATGTCTGTCGATTGGATTTTAGTACTTTTTTCATCTGAGAGAACAGGTTAGAAAATGTTTTGAAGGGTCTTCACATCTCGGACAGAAAAATATAAAAAAAAATCGGTTGATTGCCCATAATTTTGGATTACGTGTTCCGAATGCAAAAAAAATGGCACTGGGATTCTGATGAGTCCTAGAATTTAATTTTTTAGTCTATGGATAGATTTCACATCTCGTCTATTTGGAGTGACTTTCTCGCGTCAGGGTCCTCCTAAACCATCTAAGTGACATTCTCGTGTCAGGGTTTCCCTGAACCATCTATCAACCGGCGGACGTCGACGGCATCTCGGACGTTTTAGCATTAAACTCCTTGGCTATAAAGCTGAGGAGTAGGCAGATAGAGGCCTTAGTGGGAGATGAGAGAAAGTAGGGAAAAAGCAATCCGTCATTCGAGTAGTGGCTTTGAAACTGCTAGTACCGATTCACCCCAAAGCTAAGGAGTAGGCAGATTGAGGCCTTAGTGGGCGATGAGAGAAAGTAGGGAAAAAGCAATCCGTCTTGCCTGCTACTTCAATCGAACCAGGTAACAAGCATCTGGACAATGTTCTTGAAATTAATTTTAGGGGCATTGCTAGTGATAAGGCCCTAATTGCATTGTTGGAGGCTACGGCCAACAGTGATGCAATTGCAGTAGAGAGAAGTAGCCTCGCGATCGCGAGTGTCGCACATCATCGAGAGACAAGGACGGCTGCTATCCACTGGAATTGCCCCAGACACGCCACCAACGAAAGGTAGGATCATTTTTATACATTCTTTCGTCAAAAATAGAAATCAGTATGAAATTTGCGATATGTGTTTTCTATATAGGTTATACTTGTTTTTTCTATTCGTAGTTTTTTCTGTTCATAAATAAATGGGGGACAAAAAATTATATAAAAAGCCTTGAAATATTTAGTTACTTTGTTGGTAATACCTACCAAGGCATAGAAGGGCTACCTAATATTTTTTCAAATTCTGACGTCATACTCAGAATTTTTTCTTTAAACTCGGGATTCGACTTTAAGATCCGACATTAAACTCAAGACTTCTGACTTTGAACTCTTAAATGTTTTTTTCACACTAAGTATAATGCCGTCCAGATATGTACCAGATGGTCCAGATGGTGAACTTATTTTCGAGCTCGTAGGATGACCGCTAGTTAATTTAAATTTAATTTAGAAAAATGAAATTATCTCCTTAATTTTCTATGCTAAAGTAGGTATATTAAAATTCTGGTCTGGTGTTTTATGAAAACAACCATGAACATATTTTCAATATATTTTATCACTGCCAATTAAGGAGATAATTTAATTTTTCTAATTTAATGTTACTGCAACGCCCTCTACCGATCATCATGCAAACTTGGAAATAACTTCCGGCGATTTCTCTGGTCCACTTCTGTAATTCAATTTTTCCCCATTCTACCACCCACAAATATTGTTCCTGAAATATGGTCGGCGTATTCTGTTATTGGATCACCCGGTACATTACACACGCATAATTTAAATAAATAATTAGTTTTTTCATTTATGTACATTTTGTATTTAGAGATCTTAAAATCTTCCACTAAGTAGATGGTGGACGCATATATGTTTATTAATTACTTATTTGTAATTGGCAATGTACCAGGTGATCACGTTTAATGCGTCATTGTCAAATTTAATTATACATAGCGGACAAAAAGTTATATTTTTAATTGGAGCAGCACCCTATATAAATATACTGCATATTTTAATTCTACTTAATGTTCTACAGTTCATTCAATATGTATGTGTAGTTAACTGACCGCATATAAGATACCGCGCAGTTGCCTCATGTAATTCTCAAATTCCTCAATATTCAATGAAACTATCATATTCCACAATACTATATAAAAATTATATATATTATTTATGAATGTCATAAAAGAATTATTGTGCATACAAGAATATATTATAGCCCAAGATGTTAGCCATTTTTACATTTATTTTCGTCTACTTTAAATTATGGAAATTAGTTAAAAGCTGCAACGCCGCTGTACCGTAGACGGAATACTGGATAATCGAGCAGTGTATCTATTTTTAACTTATTGGAATGACGCGCCGTCTGTGTTAGTTTGACAGTCCCTACGGACTCTCGGAACGTTCGGATCTCTTACAGTGGCGGGTTTGCGGTATTGCGCTCATTTCTATAATCTGCAACGGTCATCCGCGTTGGTTGAGATATTCGCATATATATATATATATATATATATATATATATATATATATATATATATATATATATATATATATATATATATATATATATATATATATATATATATATATATTGTGCTGTTTAAATGTTATTGTGATACAATATAATACGGTTATTTTTATTATCTGAGCGGTGTAGGTAGGTGGTACCTCTGACCAAACAAAAAAAGTTCTGTAAGTAAAAATAAACTAATTATTTATTTTCAGTACAGATATTTATATATTTTCAGAGGTACCAAGTACCTCCTAGTGTTGGTAGGTAAATTTTAAGTCCCGTTTTTTAAATTGTTTATATATTATATATATATATATATATATATATATATATATATATATATATATATATATATATATATATATATATATATATATATATATATATATATATATATATATATATATATATATATATATATATATATATATATATATATATATATATATATATATATATATATATATATATATATATATATATATATATATATATATATATATATATATATATATATATATATATATATATATATATATATATATATATATATATATATATATATATATATATATATATATATATATATATATATATATATATATATATATATATATATATATTATATATATATATTATATATATATATATATATATATATATATATATATATATATATATATATATATATATATATATATATATATATATATATATATATATATATATATATATATATATATATATTATATATATATATATATATATATATATATATATATATATTATAATATATATATATATATATATATATATATATATATATATATATATATATATATATATTATATATATATATATATATATATATATATTATATATATATATATATATATATATATTATATATATATATATATATATATATATATATATATATATATATATATATATATATATATATATATATATATATATATATATAATATATATATATATATATATATATATATATATATATATATATATATATATATATATATATTATATATATATATATATATATATATATATATATATATATATATATATATATATATATATATATATATATATATATATATATATATATATATATATATATATATATATATATATATAATATATATATATATATATATATATATATATATATATATATATATATATATATATATATATATTATATAATATATATATATATATATATATATATATATATATATATATATAATATTATATATATATATATATATATATATATATATATTATATATATATATATATATATATATATATATATATATATATATATATATATATATATATATATATATATATATATATATATATATATATATATATATTATATATATATATATATATATATATATATATATATATATATATATATATATATATATATATAATATATATATATATATATATATATATATATATATATATATATATATATATATATATATATATATATATATATATATATATATATATATATATATATATATATATATATATATATATATATATATATATAATATATATATATATATATATATTATATATATATATATATATATATATATATATATATATATATATATATATATATATATAATATATATATATATATATATATATATATATATATATATATATATATATATATATATATATATATATATATATATATATATATATATATATATATATATATATATATATTATATATATATATATATATATATATATATATATATATATATATATATATATATATATATATATATATATATATATATAT
>CAXKVY010001684.1:0-16348 GCA_964058915.1 Tetropium fuscum
CCTCTCTTGAAGTCACTTCACCGTGGTTGCGCATGGTGATACATCACTGAGCAGTAAAGCCAGTAAATCGCCGGCTTGTTCATGCAGATGTCTTCTAAGTGAGCGAGAAGTGAAATGGGATTTATATGAGTTGAAGAGAGATAGCGACCGATATGGCAAGCCACGGACTGGAGACCCTAGTTCTATTCAGAAGAAATTGTAGCGGTATACAATGTTACACTAAATATCCTTTTGTATTGCATAGTGATGTGATTTACCGATTCTGTAGTAATTGGTACGTGTTTTCTTTGTAAAATGCAAATGTAAAAAGCATCTAAATTAGTTGCCATTATGAAGGAATTAAATAATAATGAACGTACAGAAGAGGAAGACGGGTTGAAGATTATTTTAATTTTTTTTGTTTTGTTATGAATTAATAAGAAATGTCTAAGAAGTTTTTGTTTCGTTTGATGTTCGCTGTATGCCGTTTAAGTTTATTCACACAGAATAATTTTTTCTTATTATAGATTGTTCATTTCAGTGTTTGTTTATTACATAATACTTTTAGAAATAAAGAAAACTTTGTGTTAGTAAACAGCTTTAATTTATTATTAGAAAATTAATAAAAATCAATTTTACATTAAACATGTTTAAAAAAAATGTTTAAAACATGATTAAAACCATTTGTGTTTAAAATTCAAGGGTGTTTTAAACATGTTTCGAACATGTGTTTCAAGTTGTTTTAAACTTTTGCAGCCCTGCGAACCATTGGGAAAATTTCTAAATTTGATGTTTTTCCACCTAATTTTCGAAATTCCAGGGGGGAAATGCCTCAACGATTTTTGCTGCTAATTGCACCCATAAACAATCGACAGACAATTTCATCCATTAGGTAATTTTTGGCCATCCTTGGCAAAAATCTGGTATATAGTTTTGTCTGTCGATTGGATTTTGCTACTTTTTCCATCTGGGAAAACATATTGGAAAAGGTTTTGAAGGCTCTTATATCGGACAGAATTTTTTTTAAAAAAACTCAGTTATTTGCCCATAATTTTGGACCTCGTGGACTGAATGCAAACAAAATTAGCACTGGGTCTCTATTTTTTTAGTCGACGGACAGGTTTCATATTTCCTCCATTCAAAGTGACGTACTCGAGGTCATAAATTATACAGATAATGACCAATCGCTAAATTAAGAGCGATGGTTCAGGGGGACCTTCCGCACCACCTATCAAGTCCACGCACTTTTCAGTATTACAGTTAATTAGCTATAAACATACATATTAAATCTTGTTTGAGTAAGATTTAATCTCACAATAATTGCAAAAATCAGTAAGTTGGATTGGACCGGAATCGAACGCACGATCCTCGGCATACGGGGCCAGCGGTTTACAGTCAAGGCTTGTTACGTTCACTTTTCGCTAGTGACATGAATTGAGTAAATGTCTTTAGATACATTGGTTCATTTTTAAGAGCAAAATGAATTTGTCACCAACAGTTTACTGTTAATTTACTCTGCTGTTACAAGTGATATGTAAAACGTAGGCGGCGTATGTCAACCAAAAAACAATGATTGGGTGTATGCAATCTCATTTTGACACATTTTTAAAAACAATACGGTGTTGAGGAATATTCAGCAATTTAAAATAATGAATCGTGTGAGACATTTGACAGCATTGGAATGTGTAAGAGCGCAAACTTTGGTTGAAGAGGGTAGAAGTATGCGATATGTCTCTCGAATTCTGGGTGTTAACCATTCGACACTAAGTCGAATGTTAGAACGTCACAGGGCAGCTGGTTCTCACTCCAGGAGACATGGGCAGGGTAGAAAAAGGGCGACGAATGTTAGGGATGACCATTTTCTCCGCCAAAATGCTTTAAGAAATCGGACAGTAATAAGTTCGCAATTGAGATGGTTAGAAATGTTCAAGTTTCTGCTCTTAGTGTAAGGAGAAGACTACGGGAGGTAGGTTTGATCAGTAGAAGGCCCATAAAGGCACCAGACCTTACCAGGGCTCAGAAGGTAGCTCGATTACGATTTGCACGAGCACATGAAAATTGGACTATCGATGACTGGAGGAAAGTCCTATTCTCCGATGAAACAAGAATAAGCCATCACAAGATTTTACTTGTGATGGGTGGCAACGTGTGTATAGAAGACGAGGGGAAAGGGAAGCTGCCTTCAATTTCGTTCTAAACGAACCTTTTGGTCGTGGCTCCAAAATGTTTTGGGCGGATATTTCTTTCGATGGCCGTACGGAGTTAGTCCCTATTCATGCAAGGGCAATGAATGCGGAACACTACGTAGAGAACATTCTCCAGGAGCATGTAATGCCCTATGCTCCGTTTATTGGTCCTGATTTCATATTCATGCAAGATAATGCAAGACCACGTGTAGCAAGAATTTGTGTTGAGTACTTGAATGAAGTCCATATTGATGTTATGAACTGGCCAGCACGAAGCCCGGATTTAAATCCCATCGAACACCTATGGGACATCATTAAGAGAGCAGTCAGACGACGTCTACCAGCCCCACAGAACCTTCAACAGCTGGAACAGGTTACTCTTCATGAGTGGGATAATATTCCTCAACCCGTCATTCAAAACCTCATTAGAAGTATGCCACGGCGCATTCAGGCTGTAATCCGAGCTAGAGGTGGCAACACAACCTACTAGGGATCAGCTCACATAATTTTATTTCACCCTGAAAGTTTTTTCAATTGATTTCTGTATGGTGCGATAATTTTGAACCAATGCATCTAAAGACATGGACCAAAAAACAAAATGTAGGAAAGGAATGGTTCTTAACAAAAATTGGTATTTTTAAAGAATTTGGTTACGAAATTATTCCACAGAGTGTTTTAAAATTAGGGTTATATAACAACCTTTTAGTTAGCCCTGTATAATTCCTAAACCGTCCTCAGTTAACAAAAGACTGGATATGCAAGTTGAAATTAGTCGTTTTATCTACAGTATTCTAAAAAAATTATCAAAATTAGACTAAAAGTAAAAAAGTTATGAGACCTCAAATTTTAGCAAATATTAACGTGGTGCGATAATTTTGAACAGCAGTTTATATACAAGATTACATAAATTGTCCAAAAAGTATCCATTCCGTCTTTGCTAAATCTAATAATAACAAATATTTATTATACCATGCATGGAACTGACTTATAATAATATTAACTGTGGTTTGGAGGGTTTCAACATCAGCTGATGCTGTATACCATCGATGTATCTTCGATATCCGTCAGACAGTCAACGACTCTCCAGTTCTCAACAAATTACGTGTATGATAATAGCTTCCGGATTTGCATGCAATTAGTAGATGGCTACAATTTGATCATGTACTGCTTCTTTTCTTTTGATTTATAATTTGCAACAGCATTCCGTGTATATTTTCAAAATCCCACTGCTGACAACGCCCTTGCCTTATTTATTAGCAGTGTCTGCACTAACTGCGACGACTTCAGTTGCTTAGTAATTTATAACCCATTTGTGAGATTATTATTTATTAGCGCGGATATATGTGTAATAATATATAAGTATATAGAATCACTACAGGTAATTTATAATTCATCAGTAGTCATAATTGTATATATAGAATGGGCGCCATAGTATGTATTATTGCTGATTTATTATGTAGTCATATATTTCATTAGATTATATTGTATGTATTGGGACGTATTTACCAAAGAAACCTCGATTTTCATCCTTGCACATTTCATCGTTTTATGAGATCGTTTTTCATTTCAAATATCCAAACAACATATCGCGAATTTTCCGATGTGTATAATAAAAATTATACAATCATATATTTCCAGTCGCCATTTCGTAGTAACAGTCAAAAAGGATAACTCACAATCGCGCCCGATTTATTCTGGCGTCCCACAAGGACCATCCATATGCCCTACCCTATTCAATTGATACACCCACGCGTCCCTAATCACACTGGACCACTGTTGCACTCTACGCAGACGACACAGCCATAATAGCAAAGATCGCAAGCATGAAACTACTAACCAGGCAAATGCAGACAAAAAACAGTGATCTACTAGAAAAACTGGGGCTTTAAATAAACGAGACAAAGACCCAAGTATTTATAAGAAAGAGAGAGGTGCCAAAAGTAGTAATCAAATTAAGAGGGCGAAGATAACTACAAAACGCTCTCTATTTATGTGAAGCCCTACTTGTCTTACTGGCTAGAAACCTACCTGGGTAGATACATAATGGGTATTATACGTATCGCTTCTCTCCTTCAATATGGCGCTGATATTCTTTGCTTATAGTGTCTTAGCAAGTTTTTATTTAATAAAAATTTAGTTTACAGAACATTTTTTTCCAAAAAGTTCACATTATACAATGAAGAAAAATATGTCATGACATAATTCATTGCCCTGCAAATATGACCGTAATTTTGTTTTTATGATCAGTCAAGTAGTGGTATTGCCCCTTTGAGTACATTCAATAGCGATTTAAAGTGGGCAATAAAAGCTTGCCTAAGCTAGCTCAGCTCTAATAAAAATAAAATTCAAATTAAATGAATGAGTTCGACCGAAGTCACTAATTACCATGGACGCCACTGACTATGTTGCGCAACTATGTTAGATAGTCCCCAAATTATCCTGGGTATCCAATACACTCTCCGGCACTTTCTGTAATGTTTGGGGAAAAGAAAAATAATACACACAGTATACTTACTACTAGGTTTTCTTTACAATTGGAAATTTAAAAATGTGACCTGGAAACGCAGCAAATGCATAAACAGCAAATACATAAACAGCTTATACAGAAAAACTGTTTAAACATCAAAGTGCACTATGACCTTTCCGCAGTCTATATATACAAATATAGTGAGCCAATGCCTATCTAAATAGGTTGCTCAATCAGCGAGAGTAAGCAGGTGAATACTTTTATACGTTAGTTATACTGTTATACTGAGGCAATATCAAGTCAATACTTAAAACTATGCTTATCTGTAATATGCCATGAGTCTTCCAGGAATGTGAATCTCTCCTGTGACTCTACGTCGGTAAAGGGGTCGATAGATTTCAGCTAGGTGGTTATAAAGGTGGTTCAAAAGAAATGTGGTTTCAAAATATGTGGTGTAAAAGCAGGTGTAAAAGAAAAGGTGGTGCAAATAGGTGGTGTGACTTACACTCGCCGAAAGACAGTGAAGCCCTGTAATACAGACCGGTAAGCATGTCTCGTTACAAGTAAAGAAATATATATATATATATATATATATATATATATATATATATATATATATATATATATATATATATATATATATATATATATATATATATATATATATATAAATTTATATATATATATTGTAATATTTATAACTTTATTTATATTTAGATTTTTTTTATATTATTTCAACTCTTATCTCAGGTGGGTTCAGAGTTGCACGGTTATGATATAATTAATTTTAATATATTTAAAATCACGAAATAATAAAAAAAAATATATATCAAACAATAAAAAAAATAAATTTTATATAGCGATTACTTGTTTACAAGATCCTAATATAAATTGTAATTAACAAAAACCAAACTTACTTAGTAACTATCAAAGTCTCGACAGTCTTATCTCGGACTACAGCTTCACATTAAAATTTCTTCTATCTTCGTGCACAATAATTCCAAATCCCTGCTACTTACTGCTACCTACTGCTATGTTGCCTCCTCCAGTCTCTAACCATCTATCAAAATATACTTTTCCTTTTCGGCTTCACTCCTCAGCTAAACTAACACCCTCCTACTAATGCTCTTCTTTCTCTTCAGTCTCTTCTTTCTGTATCTATCAGTTTTTCCCCAAATTTCTTAATTATTTTTCCTTCTGTCTCATTAATTTTCTATTCCCGTCCGTCCAAATTATCTTTTCCCTAACAACCATACTATCTCGATTTTTTTACAACAATTTTCTCTAATATTTTATACAATTTTATATCAAATGAATACCAATTTACATTTTATATTAACTCTTATAAACTTTGTCATCTTGTGTGTAATATACATTCTTCGTCCATATTTATAAAATACACACATTCCACCAGATAAGAGTTAAACAAAACAACCATATAAACATGTATTTATCCATAATTTATGGATAAATACATATAGCACTATAAGTATGACTGGGTTATTATACTTGTTGTGACTTTGTAGTTTGCGTCAAGTATATCAAACCTTGTACCATACTCTCTAATACCTATCTATAAGCTACAAATATCGTAGATGTTATTCATTTCATGCTACCTAAACAGACGATATTATGCTTACCTGGAACGCATGGTCAAAGCTCATAGTAGTTGAGTAACTTAATACTCCAAACCCCGGATTTATACGACTATACAGATAGCTAAATGTTGGTTTGTAGTCACGTATTTCTTGCCAAACGTGCCCAATCGCACTACAAAAATTTATAGGTACATATATGGACCTATACTTACCAGAGTAATCTGCACGTTTGAAATGAGAAATCATAAACAAAAATGCGAAAATAATGATTGTGTGAATGATTTCTGTTTCTAAATACAAGATACATATCTTTCCTTGACGTGCTCTTAATAAGAGGTCAAAATATCGTTCTCCATGATATGAAAACAATTTTCAACATGCAGAATAGTAGTTTACGAGCTCTCAACAGCCTTTTAGAAAATATTTTCGTTTACACTTATTGCTAAAATATATAACCCACTTTATACTGTTTCCCACCCCCAAGGAAAATAAAACCGGGTGGTCGTCCCAAATACGTAGGGTGCAGAGTGTGACAGAGGGTAATATTCTAAAAATGATGAAATTTTTTTTTTTTTGCCTTTTAACACATATTTTTGGTGGGAATTAAATTGCCAAAGTTCTATTACGATATTTTAACCCAAATATTTTTTAACGTCGTCGTCCCAAATAATTTGGTAAAGCTCGAAAACTATTTGCGTAATCAGAAAAATAATTTCTATAAATGTTGTAGACCTGTAAGGCACACTCTGTATCTCAACGTTCCCTTAGGGTCGTAAATCTGTTAGCTGAGGACAATATATAATCGTTGGGCGAGCGCTCCACTTAACAACACCCGATACTTTTGTCTATGTTTATATTATTTGGCTTGAGCTGACACAGAAACCGAAGACGGTATTACGATGAATAGTGCTTTGCCGAGAATATTAGGGTATTAGGCCACATTATTAAATCGTGATTGTTAGAAGTCAGTGGGATTTTGTGGTGCAGTGCCGAAATAAAAGTGCATTGTGAATATTTGCTTCTGTTCTGGTGAGTTAATCACTGAGTATCTTATGCTTGACCGTTATTGCATGTGTAGATATTATTTTTGGAAAGTAATTGCTCTTGATTATAAAAATAAACAAATGCATTGATTATATTGTGAACATGGCCATGGAAATAATATTAGCATCATTTTTGGATAAAAGTGAATTCATGCAAAGCAATGAGCAATGTTAGGTAGGGACGCTGCCAGTTTTTATTGAGTGAGTTGAGTTATCGCGGGTTGTCCATTCCAACGCTGGACCTGGATGACCGACCACCACGAAGTCAATCCAAGGAGGGACTCGACATCTCCAACGCCGATGCCATGAATGTTGATGACCTGCTTGATATTCCTCACGTTTTTGTAGGAGACCTTCGGGTGCTCTGATTGGGGCAGTGAGCTGTCGGTGGTTTTACTACTGACAGTTAGTTCATAAAGTAGATAGGGAGACTACCAGTTTTTAAGTCTAGCAGCTAGCATTTTGATGTGTGACCTTCGGGAATAGCGCATTTGGGGTAGTCCAACTGTTGGGCCTTGTGCTTACAGTTAGTTAGCTTATATATTTTGGATTAAGATCAAGTAAAGTCAAAAGTACAAATATATCAACAATGTCAATGCAATTGTTCTTTATTATCTTATTGCCATCCAAAATGTCTTGCAAGGATGCTCATATTGGCTTTGTTTACGTAGGTTATCTCTGACAGAAGACCAGTCCTGACAAATACAAACGCACACGCATAAAAAGTGAGTGATATATTATTAGATACTATTAGTTTTTGTTCAATTAACATTTAAATTACCGCAAGGAACCGGCTATCCTTACAGACCGGAGATTGGGATTACGAATTATCTGTATTGTATTCACATACAGATAATTCGTACGAAAAAACAAAAACTGTAAACATCATTAACGGAAATAAACTCTAATTCATGTTGCAAAGATCATTTATATTGCACTGCACCTTTTATGCACGTGGTGTAGAATCACTTTAAGGAACATGGTAAATAATTTTATACTTATTAATTAATTTATACATTTTTCTCTTAGTGGTCACAATGGACCTCGATGTTCTAATAGTTGGCCACTAATTGAAATTTGGTGGCTACCTTTAAAACACATATATGTTCATACATATAACACACATATAAAGTTTATCTAATTGTGTTAATATCAATGTCATTTATCGGCGCAAAAATCTAAATTTAACATCATAGTAATAGGCAAGTCCCAACAAAATGTCTACAATATCACATCCACATAAATTATGTTTATATAAACAGATTAATGCAGAAGCATCGTATTAAAAACGGGGTACGAGAGTCAGCTCGACTTTTGAATGTTGAAATTTGATTAAGAAAGGCAAATGCGATGAGTGATTACTGTTTAAAATATAAAATTAAACCATTTAGACCATAAATTATAGAAATTAAATTTAAAACAAATTAATTAAAATACTAGCCTTGATATGATTGGCCAGATCATGTGAAAATAGTGTGACAAGAAGCTCGTATCTAAGGAAGTTCAATTGTTCAAATTCGAATAACTTCCGGAGAAACAAATAATAATGCAAGAAGAATGGTAATAGCGTCCAAAGTAAGGACAGCTCGCTAAATGTGTGAGTAGAAAAGTGTAAATTTTAATTGTTAAAAATAAGTTTAAGTAAACAAATCTGTGCTACGGTGTAAGAATCCCAAAGGGAAATATTTAGAGAAAATTTAAACAACGTATTAAGTGGTTTTTGGGTCGAAAATACATTTCAAATGTGGCGTCTCCAGGCAGAGTCTACAAGGCGTAGAAGAGTTAGCCGATTTCCAGGGTGCGGTGTAATACCGATAGATGGCAGCAGGTGTGCTGAAGAAGTTAGCAGCATAGTGAAAGTGCAACATCATTCCAAGAGAGGGCAGCAGTAGCAGACTCCAGCCGAAAAGTAAATAAACAAGTGAAGTGAGATTAATAAGCATTGTGTTGTGCTTCGCAAATAAAAAGGATTATAAAAAAACATCTTAAGGTAATAACCATTTTCAAACAAATTTAATTTTAAGGATACATTGTTCCAGAGGCTCATCCCCTTTAAGTTACGTAGGTTTTGTCGTAGGATATTAATAAGTTTTTAAAGTTTGAGTTTCTATCTTGCATTATAATTTGCATATGTATAGATAAATATACTTCCACTTTGCAAAATTCATAACTTTCTTCTTCGTGCTTTGCATTTAATTATCGTTTAGACAAATTACTTTTTCCTTTTTCTATATTAATAAAATCAATCTTATATATGTAGCTTCTGAGTTATTATTATTCTCATTTCAAAGTTCATAATTGATATTCTATAATTGAGAGGATTATTAAATTTCAATCATTCATATAAAATATCTTCATTCATTCATTCATTTACCAGTCAAAATAATTTCAACCTTTCGAGAGAAACACAGTGCAAAATATAGAGGCCTAATTGAACCTCCCCTAACAGACCATAGAGGACTCATGCTCTACAGAACCCTCCTCAAAATAAATAAGTATTCTTAGAACTGGCGCCCTTGGGAAGGAAGCAATAGGGAAGAGACCGCGTATCCTGTTAACTTATCAGGTTTTTCTTTACTGCGCGATCACTGAAATTATCTCTGTTATCAGATCTATTAGTAATACTTTATTATATTTTAAATTTTAACATAATTTCTTAACATTACAAATTTGTCATCCCAACGTGGGACCTCATTATATACATTACAATATATATATATATATATATATATATATATATATATATATATATATATATATATATATATATATATATATATATATATATATATATATATATATATATATATATATATATATATATATATATATATATATATATATATATATATATATATATATATATATATATATATATATATATATATATATATATATATATATATATATATATATTGTGACACTAAATTAAGGATAACAGGCAATGTCACAGAGGCCGGCTGCTCGTCTTTACGGCAAGCGGTCGTGAGTTCGGAGTTCGCGTTTAAAACTCCCGACAAGTTAGATCTTTACTCTGCGTATAAGTAACAGCCCAGGCGCCATCCGATTTTCCTAAAATCGGCAAAAATAAATTTATAAATGATAAATACACAGCTGGCAAGATATGTGGCAGGTGCAAATAAAACACACTGTATTCGGATTCAAATATAATAACTAAATATAAATATGTGTGAATAAAAGTAAGTGTAAATAAAAGTATGTGTAAAAGTGTAAATAGACGTAATACGGAAAGCTTGAACAAAGACAAATAATGTGTCACCACAACACCGTGTGACACAGGGAATCACAACTTGCGACAACAACAAAACAAAGTGGAAAGATCTGTTGTGAACTTTACCGTTTAAATAATCTATGATTTGTGATTCCGACGTTCGACTCTAATACATTAACCTATGTGACATGTTACACTTTTTACAATTTTACAATTAGCAGAGGCAAGCTCAATGAACTGTGAATACGCACAAGCTACAGTATAAAATAAATGGCGATGGTGATATCGCTGGTAATAATAAGACATACAATCCTAAACAGATGTATTACCTAGGTGAGTAGGTAATGATTGGGCCTCCAATAATAAATGCCCAACTAAACAAACTAAAGGTACACTATCTAAATTATAGTTTTTTACAGGTAGGTAAATGCCCTTACGAACAGCTGTCCATAAGTTTACAAAGAAACATTAGGAATTTCTTAATCAAAATAGGTACGCAAAGTTTAGGAAATATATATATATATATAATACGATACCAAGAGGGCTAGAGTTACGAGGATATTATCACCATCCATATATTTGGTTCTAGAAGTGCCGTGACCATAAACGTGAAGTAAAGCTGTCCCCCACAACGCTACCTTAATAGAGAAAGTGGTACTTACGGTCGGAACCAAGTACACAAACCGTCTATAACTGTTTTCGGATACCACTCGGATGAATCCTGCTGGAGGACCAATGCCCAGGCTTGAGGGGCTCCGATGTACTCACTCTATGCAAAGCAAACGCTTGCTCAAAGGCTTCTCTGATCTACCGCAGCTCACTTCAGGATTAATTAAAGGCTGTGCCCCACGGATATCAAACTTTACAACAAGTTACCCAAAGTATAATCAACAGACGAAACTAGTGGTTGCCTCCACTGTGCAATATTCACTGCCTTTTGCCAAGTGCCACTGGTGTCAATCGTGCAAGTGAAGATAACAAGAATAAGAGGCCTGAAAACGTGCCGTGTTTCAGTACTTCATATATGAAATTTATATCAAAACAAAGAGGAGAGTTAGTTGTTACATACCTTAGCTCTTCTTAGGCCTCCTTAAAACTTTGAGCCAGAGTATTGTAGAAATAGTTATTAAAATTTCACAATCTGTGTCATGGCTCCCAAGTACACATAAAAAAGGCTTTTTTTGTCTTCTTGATAAAACTGATCTGATTAGCCAAATTGAAATAATTAAAGTTACTAGATTTTAATTTGAATTTAAAATGCTGGTAATATTTCGTACTTCAAGCAGTTGCTGATAATAAAGTAAATTCTCAAACAACCCTTTCTCTTATTTATTGTTATAGTTTGTGTACTTAGTCCGTCGGAATGCAAATAAATACCACTCTCCCTAAATTAGTAGCTGTAAAACCAAACTTAATACCATATTTTAAAACCAAACACAGCGGCCCTGAGGTTATTCACTGGCGTGACAAACTCAATTAATCTACGGGTAAGTACATACAGGGTGGTTGTAATTATGACGCCGTTACAATATATATATATATATATATATATATATATATATATATATATATATATATATATATATATATATATATATATATATATATATATATATATATAAATATATATATATATATATATATATATATATATATATATATATATATATATATATATATATATATATATATATATATATATATATATATATATATATATATATAAATATATATATATATATATATATATATATATATATATATATATATATATATATATATATATATATATATATATATATATATATATATATATATATATTATTATTATATATATATATATATATATATATATATATATATATATATATATATATATTATTATATATATATATATATTATTATATATATATATATATATATATATATATATATATATATATATATATATATATATATATATATATACAAATTAAATTCCTGAAATTATTGAAATATATTCTATATAAGGTATGCATGCATGTACTCGAAAACACCATGCAGTTTTTAATAAAGATTTTATATTTTACTCTAAGTTTTAATTTAAAAAATTATATGAGTATATGCACGTATTACCAGCTCATACCCTACGGTGCTGTCATATGGTCAAGTCTAAGGTCATATGTTAAGTCATAGGCTAAGTCATAAAACAATTATTAAAATTTAATTGCTATTATTATCATTCGTTTGAAACGTTTTAAGTCATTAAAATATTTCGAGATGTCTCGTCTCGTCTTGGCTCGAAGGATTTTATCGTTTCGTCACCTCTAATTGGCGAGGAATCTGCTTCAACGCATGCACAGAGTATACATGTTAGCTCTCTCTATGAATGCCGATTTTATTATCTGGAAAACATCGTAGTTAAACATGTAATGCTTCTTGTTCCTTTTGCGAGACCAATTGTTTATTCATGCAAGATAATGCTCGATTGCTCGTCCCCACGTGAGTAGACAGGTTAGCGACTACTTGAATGCTTCGGTATGGAATGGCCACCTCGGCGTCCCGATTTAAATCCCAAAGAGTATATATGGGATGCTCTTAAAAGAAGGGTCTGAAGTCGCACACTCGCACTTGTTAACCACGATCAACATTTTTATTACACTGTATAAATAAATTACCTTTTTTTTTAAATAAAGAACACAAAGAAATTATCTATTATTTACCATAGCATCATTACAACACTTTTGATAAATTATTTTTCCCAGTTATCGTTTCCATTATTGTTTTCAACTTTAATATCAAAGTTGCTTAATGTGCTGTCACATAAATTATCCAAAGATTTATCATTTCAGCCGATTACTCGTAAGAAGCGTAAGAAAACTAGCTTTGGCTATATCATGTAATAGAAATAAATAACAGTATAAATCAATAAATCGGTTGTATTTCTAATTAGTAATGCCACCCAAGAAGAATTGTTTCTACGGACTTCGTGACCCTATTCCGAGATAGGATACCAATTATTGCCTGTTGTACAAAAAAAACTGTGACAGATCCTCATTTTGATCTCTTACCGAATTATAATCAGGCCTAAAGGATCATTTAGTTAATTTTAATATCATTTTTCAATGACACAAAAAATAAGCTTTTATAGAACTTATTCAAAATATTATAGGTGTTTACTATATTTTCGACATACTAATTCAAAGCTATGTCTACGTCTAAAATAAGCGCGATCTCTTTTGACGTGCGAGACATAAAATATAACTGACAAAGAACGATGAAAGATAAGAGGCCTAATTTGGGAAGGACCGTATAAGAGGTGATATCGGCCTCCCATCGTGAAAGTTCCGTTTATTAGCGTGTAAACAGGCAATAATAATAACCGGCACCCGAATAATATAAATTCCGTGGAATAATATATTCCGTGGAATAATATAAATTCCCCTCCCCTTAACAGTTATAGTTATATATCCACACATATTACAAAGGGTTTTAAAAATCAAGCTTGATTGTTTCGACTTAAGTGTTGCCTTCGATGTTTGGACTTAATTGCTATACCTACAATCCGTTACAAAGAGAAATCAAATGAAAACACTTACTAGTTGCATATTTGGACATATACGGAAACGAATCATTGAATTGCACAATTTATTTCGCCTTTATTCAGGCGATAGAGAATGATATACGATTTATTTAATCGATCATTTACACTTGAATTTATTATTAATTACTAATACTTAGTATTTTCATAGTGGCATTTTTATGTGACATTAGTTTTTGATAGCAACTCTCGTTCATAGAAAATAAATACCTAGTCTACTATTCATAGTAAGTTTTCATAAGTTTTGATGTTTTATATTTTTTTAAATATTCAATGCAACTCTAAAAAATGGCATTTTCAGTATAGCGATATTTACTTACTAATTTCTCGAGAACTAACCAATGAAATGTCCTCAAAGTTTAAGGAGTGGTCAAATAGATATTCCTTTACATATAAGTTTTTCCAAAATGAAACTCCTTGCAGGATTTTAGCCATTAAAAAATATTATAGAAGTCATTATAGAAGAATATTTTCATTATTCTTAATAATCAAAATCTAATGTGTTCACATATTATACTAAAGGAACTTGGACGAAAAATGGGGTAATGTTCGGAAAAAATTATTGTGAGCTATAAATTGGTGTACACGTACCATTCGGCTCCTCTAACAATCTGTGAAAAGTCCCAAAGATTCCGGTGCATGCATCTTTTGACAGCGGAAAAACGGCCCAAAAAATTACTTTTTTTCGGTATTTTTCCAATATCTGCGTTCTTATCGATCGTACGGCTATGAACTGTACATACAAAGAAGAAAGAACGAAAAATTCTCTACAAAAAAGGTAATATAAAGTTTATCGATAGAACTAGTAATTTCCACAGAAAAAGCGTAACATTGTAGTTCGGCGCCACTGCGTGGTGCGTTCTGTGTAGGGGTGCAAAACAAATTGACATAAAGCGTCCTCGATGGCCGAGTGCACCGTACGTGGTAACCCTGGATTATGTTTAAGCTTGACTTATTTTGACACATTTGCGTGCATGTCAAAATAAGTAACGCTTAAAGATAATACAGGATTAACACGTACGGTGCACTCGGCCATTAGAAATTAATAATTTTATGTACTCAGCATACTTATTTTACTGAAAATATACAATACTTAAGGTTGATGATGACGAGGTGACGAATGTCCAAGGGAATGTCCATGGAAAATGTCTATCCAGCAGTAACAACAAGAGCAGTCGTTAAACAGGTGCAAGATAATGGCCACGTATTAATCATTGAAACTGCTCTGGAACAGTTACGCACAAATAAAACAGTTGTTGTTGGGGAAGATGTACACCCTCTGGTAATTTTGGTTGGTCGCTTTCCGATTGACATATCTTCTTTCTAAAGCCATGTAAAGTCCGGCAAAAGCTCTACTCTTCTCGGAGTTTCAATAAATACGAAGATGTCAGGGATAATATTTTATTCCTACACGCTTTCACTGAAGGTGACACGATATCTGCTTTTCTTCATAAAGGGAAAACTGCAGCTTTGAAACAAACTTTTCACGAAACGTCAAGACTTATGTGCTGCAGCTCAAATTTTCAATCACAGTGATGTTTCTCGAGAGTGAGTTTCTTCAGATGGAATACGCATCTTCCTAGCTGTGTATGGCGCTCCGTTTATCCAAGATGACTTGGGAGAATACCGTTATCAGGGCTTTATGAAAGCTTTAGGCAGTAACAAGTCGGTATGAGTCGAGTTGTTACCCCCCTCCCCACAGTAGATGCGGCTAGATTAGATTAGATTTAGATTGGCGGGGGCTTTGCCCTTATGACGTATATGCCTCTATGTGGACCCCTCACGTCCCGCATTACGAGAGCTATATCCAGTTAACTTAATAAAGTAGTCTAGTCAACTTAATCAAGCCAACTAGACGGCTAAGACTCTCTAGTGTCTCTGGGCGCTTCTCTAGTGTTCCTGGGCACCAGTATTGGTTATCCTAGGTGTCTCATACGTGGGTGCAGGAAAGCGGGGCAGTTCATCGCAACATGCCCCGCTATCTCCTCATCTTCCAGGCATCCTCTATACTCAGGGTCTTCCACAAGACCCATTTAAAGGTGTTATCTTAGGTGGCAGTGACCAGTCAGTAAGCCAGTCATCGTTCTTAGATTGTATTTGCTTAGTTCCCAGAAGTGCCCTACTCGTTCCAGCGTCGGGACCAGATATAAGTTCTTTAGCCTATCTCAGGCCCGAGGCCAAATATGCTGAGACATTTGTTGGGCTAAATTGAGAGAACCGCTGTGCTTCTCGAGATCCCTACAAAAGGTGCAGGCCCAGTAGG